>CM062293.1:326236705-326509205 GCA_031216915.1 Pictodentalium vernedei
GAGGGGGGGGGGGGGGGTGAATGAGTATATTTGTTGTGCCCCCCCCCCCCCCCCCCCCCCCTAAAAAAAAATCAACCATATGGAGCATTTGTAGGCCTTCTTGCAAATACAACCAGTGATATGGTTATTTGGGAGGTGGTGTGTGGGTATCTGATGCCCAACCCAAATCCCATCACAGATTCCTGAGTATGAAAGTTCTGAAGCTTAAAAGTGGTAAAAAAGTCAGAAATTTTTACTAACTCTGAAAAATTGGAAAACAATCTTCTCTCACTATAAAAATTGGAAAACAATCTTTTCTCACTGATAACAATTCAACATGATTTGCAAATAGTCAAACACAAGAAAAAATGCAGTCAGAAATTCACACTTCCAAGACCATGAGAAATATTGGAAAGGGGTAATAGCATTCACCTTGCTTTCCAATTGTTAATTGTAACTACTGAGAGCACTGTTAGAAAATCTCTGGGGGGGAGGGGGGGGGAGCTAATAAGAGATAAACTGGAATTACACAAGGCCATAAAAAATATAAGGGGTAGTGGCAGGTAACTAGATTTTGGGTGAATAGTAATTACTGTGAACACTAATTGGAAAAATATTGGCTGTGTGTGTGTGGGGGGGGGGGGGAGGGGGGGGGGTGCTGAACTTTTGCAGGACCATAACAAATATAATTGAAAAGAATGTTATGAGAGTGGGCAACAGGACTTTCACCAAATTGTAATTATTAGTGTCATAAGTAGAAAATTCTAGGGCTGTGGTGGGGCTGGATTTTTTCCTGTGGCTTCTGTCTAAATCCTCCTAACCAGGTCCCTGAGTGAAATCAAAGAACAGCAGTCTTGAGTTTATTCAATTATTGCGGGTACCGTTTTTCAAGGAAGTATAATAAATGTAAATTTTTCAGCTCATAGACCTCTTGCACCCCCGCTGTTTTTGCACTGTAACTTTTTTTTGTTTTCTGTTCTCAAAAGGTGCATAATTGTCGTAAGCGTTTTGTGGTTTAATGGTGATCCACTCTCTACAGGCTGTATCTCTTCTCCAACTACATGCTTCTCTAATTCCTTACTGGTTAGTCTCAAAACTTGAATATGAACAAGCCTTCAGTTTGTCAGGATCTCTCGGTAGGTTACAGTTTGGGGGGGGGGGGGGGGGGTGCTGATAAAGTTGGTGACTGGTGAGGATGATCTTCATCCCATATTCTAATTCTCTATGTATTTTCATTCACTGACCATTGTCCTCATGTTTCTTCACTATGAATTAGGTGAGAGGAGGTATACTCCTGTCATCCAAATAATAGTATGGTGAGGATTCATAGTAAAGGGTGGAAAATTTGGTAAAATGAAATGATACTATGGGTTGGAATAATAGTACAGGGTGGAATTTTTGCCTAATACTGAAGTTTCAGACTGAGTTTATAATACTTCAAAGTGCCACATCTTGGATAAATAACCTTAAAATTCTAAAATAACTCCCAATTTTCAACAGCTATGGAAACATTTTAAGAATTTAGTCCAAACTCCAAAATAGTGTATCCTAATGATTAGCTCACAGTCCAACCTAGTGAAAAAGAATAAAAATAGGGGCTCAAATTCGAATAATATGGAGTAGAAAATATAAAAAAAAAAATATATGAATATTACAGGTAGGATTATATGGAACACAAGTGCAGGAATCAAATACTTTTTTCCTGACTGATGCTACATTTCATTCTTCTGTTGTCTTTTTCACTCAAAGATTTATTGTCAATCCCAGCCAGTGGCCTCTTGGATTTTGCACTGCTGTTCAAAGCTGTAAAACTTTTCTTATACAATGAGTGTTACACATTTCAAGCAGCACACTACTCTTGTACACATGGTCTGTCCAGTTAGCTGAATGAAAGCTGGCTAGCTTTCAGAGTGGCCTTTTGGTAGTCTTAGTCGAAAGCATTCAACATTCTTTTCCCCACTGTGCTGCTTGAGTTACGCAGGAAATTAGAAGAAAAAATAGTTGTTGGTTTTAGCAATGAATAATAGTAAAAAATCAAACTGAAATGAATAAATATGCATATTTATATAAATTATTAAATAATTAAAATAATTTAATTATATTTTATCACCTAATGAAGTTGGAGACCATTAGTTCAATACAAGAGGGTTTAGATTTTATTCTCACCATGCTGACTGACTTTGACCGAGAAGCGAGACAAAATGATGGATTGAGATAAGAATGAATATTTTGAAATACATAACATCACTGAATAAATTTGCATATTTAATTAGTTTTAAATTTTATTAGAACCTGAATTGGGCTTCTATGAACTTTGTCTTCAAGGTAATATTGGAATCAGTTTGTTAGTAGACACATGTTTTCTTAGTAAGCTTTAGTTTGGTTGTATATTCAAACAGTTACATACATTTTCTTATTTTTCCAAAGAAGTGGGCGTGGCCTAAATATTTTAATTGTGCTGCTATTTATAGTTATATCTAGCTGGTGGCATGCTGACATGTTTCAGGGCTTCAAAATGTTGTGGATTCATTACTTATGTCATTTTGTGGTCAGTTGTGCTTGTCAGTGTTCAGTTCATTCCTTAATAGTGGAATTTTAAAAAGTGGGCGGGGCTTAAATATGCAAATTAAGAAATTTTAGCTGTTTTTTAAAATCAGATATGGTTACAGAACAAACTGTCCGTGTTAGGCAAGTTGCTGCAATACTCCTGTGATGTAATTTCAGGTCTAGTAGGAATATTGTGGGAATATTCTCTAAATAAAGGGAAAAATTAACATTTTTATGCAAATTATATGCAAATTAACTTGAAGACGGTTCGGTCATGTTAAAAATTTTTAAAGTTAACTTCTGGCCCAACGTATGGCCCATGACTCTGTGAAATCTCAAGGCTCTGTGATTACTGCTTTCATTTTTATGAGTGTTAATGTCTTTATTTACATGAAAAAAATGTGTTAAAATCACCACTTTTGGGGGCGTTTTGGGTTCTGGGATTTATACTGAAAGCACTATGGCCCAGTGACTAAATTTTCGACAAATTTTGAAACTTGTAATGACCATAACTCGAAAACTACAGGGAATATTTAGATTCTGTAAAAAGATTTCTTTTTCTCACCATATGAGGAATATTTTCCAATCAGTTTTATCACAAAAAAACCATTATGGAATTTTCATGTAAAATCCCTAGTTTAACCCGGAGGACCATTGGCTGAAACTTTGCTTGTGCTGGTTAGGCTTTGCAACAAATTTGCAATTATTGCTTGGGTGGAATTTCCACTCTGCGGGTGATTTAGTGATAATACACTCTCCACGTACTGTATAAGTAATGGAATTCTGTTTATTTTGAAATTCTCAACTCTGATCACAGGCATTTGGCGCTTGGATCGTGAAAAATACGTCCAAAATCCAATATATAAGACTATTATCAAATATTGCCCCTATACATATAAAAAAAAAGAAAAGGTGTGCAACGAACTTCGGAAGTTTGACTCTCAAAATTAGATAACGCCTATTTTTCATATAAACGAAACTTTTTAGAGCAGTTTTAAGGCATTAATATAACAATAACATGATTTTTGAGGGCATTATGGTATATTAGCGGCCCTGCAGAAATTATTAACAGCCCAAGGGCTTATTAGCAGCCCGAGACGAAGTCGAGGGCCGCTAATTGGCCCGAGGGCTGTTAATAATTTCTGCAGGGCCGCTAATATACCATAATGCTCGCAAAAATAATGTTATTACTATTATTACCAGTGTTACAAAAAATAACTGATTTGGGCTTATGTTGTGTTAAGGCCACAATAGGGTAAGATGTCTTTTTTCTACCCAGTTCATAAATTTCTTCAACCCATACAATGTCGACCTTGAAGTGCTATCAGGCCTAGCGCTTTTTTCTAGAAAGTTCAACTGAGAATCGCTTAAATCACTTGATTGAGACATTTTGAAACGGAGGTGTCGTCTGTTTGTTTACAAATGCGCATCGGAGAGATCAGGGGCGACAATTTGGGGGAATTCCCGTGTCACAAATTGAGTGCATGAACGTCGAAATTAGGAAAGTGATGTAATTTTTCGGCAATGACGGCTTCTTACAATTGCTTCATAATAAAAATAATCTGGATTACTTACCTAATAACAACAATCTAGCCATTGGTAAGAAAAGTTCGGTCGTTTATGAATCATTTCCCTGGTATCGTCGTTTCGATTCAGCTCCTTGCCGATCGAGAACAAGCGGTGATCACGTGATGTAACAATGATGCCAGAGGGCGATTATTTTCATTATCGGCCCGCGGCCCGGAACTTAGGAGATTGCCATGCATTATTTACTTTGAACGCTCGGCATAACAGCGTTAATACACTAGGGAACGCCCTGCAAAGTGGTAATAATGAATGCATAACAGGGTATTTGATGACTGGATTCGCATCGCAAAATGCTTGTCAAAAATGTACAAATGCTAACCATTTTTCTTTCATATTGGCCTTATATTCACTATTTATCATCACTTTTTGAAACGGAGATGGAAACAGCTAATCAAATTTTTAAAAACAAAAAATACCCTGCATAATATATTTATCTTCACATGTGCAAGTGTTTCATTTATCGCTCACTCCTCATACAATCATACCAACTTTATTTTTCATGACTTTCACATCAGATTTATTTTTTGCCATCCTCCATGATACAAATTCGTAAACATTACGTCATAATCCACCGGAGCGAATAAACTGTTTGTTTCTTTTTACCAGTACGAGATAGAAAGAAAGATTATAATTTTTCTATCTGGTACTGCAAATAGAAACGAAACAGTTTCTATTCATAGACTCATAGAGTCGACTATAGGCACCACTGGTTCCTGGAAGTCTGCTGCCGTATTCATACCAGAACTGATAATTTAATAATATTTCACGAAAACAACTTGTGGCCAAATGTGCTTTACATATCCAAGAACAAAGCTAGGGGATAAAAATTCTTCAAAACACGGCGACAGAGCTGTATTGGAGTGTTCAGTCGTGTGACATCATCGTGTAGTCATTGTGAAAATTTCCTATTTTTCAACTTCAATTGCTTGTAAAAAAATAAATAAAAATTGTTGATGGTCACAAAGCAACACATTTGTTAATAGAACATCCATGACAGGCCTTCAAATAAGAAAAATTTGCATAACCCCAAAAAAGGTTATGCGGAAAAAGTTTGCTTAACCTTTTTTCATTTGCATAACCCGTTTTCCAATTTTTCAGAATTGTGAGTTATGTAACACTGAAACACGTCTAAAGACCACTGTCACTTATGTATACCTTCTGTACCGTTTGTTTATTATGTATATGTATCACTTTACTAAACACCGTGAATAAAAAAAGACTACCCCCGTTGAAATATAATTTTGACAAATGGTTTAATAAATATATTTTCACTTACTGTTATATATTCCCCCTTTTCTATACTATAGTATAGTATAGTGGACTGACATTAAACTGTGGACAATATTTCAAGAGCATCATCTGACATTTCACCGTGACCGCCGACCCCACAGGTCATAAGGTAAGTTGAATGAAACTTCTTCAGGGTGCCGACTACAGGACATCATGGGGACACAGCCCGACACTGTCACACACAAGCGAACTTTTCATGCCCGGTTGTTTCAAAATTGTCGGGTGCTATTGGCACGTGATCTTATTGTTTACATCCATACTCGTTTTTCCTCTTGAATTTGACTTGGAAAATTGTCTGAAAGATCACCCCTGGACAGCGGCGATTCATGAATAATCCCCATGATTCAGCTATTGGCGGTCTGAACCTCGTTATAACAATGATATCAAGGCTCGTCAATGCCAAAATAGATTACGCCCAATGGCGTTTGATTGAATGTACCACACACACAAAAGTCATTTCCGAAAACTTCGCGAATTTCGGGGACTCGAAAATACATGCGCAGTGTGAGTGTTGCCAAATATTGACGTGGGATTTCACGAACACGTGTCGACACACGTGCTTGGAGTTTCCCAAGACAAAATTTGTCTTCACTCTCAAAGTATCAGTGTGGTCGTGAGAATGACGCTTAAATTATAAAATCAATTTCGAAGGCAAAGTTAATTTGTTGATAAATGAATACAGAAAAGTTTTAATAGCAGAGATATATATCATAGATAATGATAGAATAAAATAAATGTTTCGAAATTTTCGAATATGATAAGAAAGTCTTCTTTCTGCAAAGGCATCAGTTTGCCCAGGGCTGATTAATTATGCACAGACAGCGCGTGGTTTTCATCTTCCAATCAGCTGCTGTGATTACCGGTGAGAACCGAAAGGATGGAGATACAGATTGCTGTTCCAAGTCGTGGATAAGGACTGATAAAACGTGGTTCAATTTCCTCTTGTTCAAACTCCGACTCGGGGCACAGAGTACTGCTGACCACGTGCTTAGAGTTTTTCCTTTGGGCAAAAAGCTGGGAAATACTCATTTTGTGCTGTGTTATTATTCTAGCATATTTGAGAAAAAATAAATTGACTCGCTCTCTTTTGGGCAGTTTCAAAATTCAGTTCAGACTGTTAAAACTCATCATTGTTTTTTAAATGCGCTACTTGATTTGGCTCGCTCTGCGTTTATGTGAGTGGTACGCGAATGTGTGTAATGGGGGGGGGGGGGGGGGCACATTGCCAATTGGTCGGGGATATATAACCAGTCATTTCTTGAACACTGGCTCAGAACACACTAGGAATCGCGGGTAGTAATAAAATAGTAACACTGGACTTATTATATCGCGACAGTTCTGAGTACGGACTTGCCGTATCCCTCAGGTCCTAGTCCTACCTATTAATTCAGTCAACAGATTGCTATACGAAAACTATGCAACTGACAAAAAAATGGCATAGTTTTCTCCAATAAACCCACACAAACAATAGATATCACGGGCGTCAGCTAATCAAGCTAATCCCAATGACATCCATATTTGCATTGTTTTATTGAAGAAAGTTCAAAATATTTCAGTTGACTTCGTTGGATAAAGGTTGATAATGAACTGACACGAATTCAATAACATTTTTATTATCACCCATATGCAGTGATTATTACTGATACCGAGTTACCGACTCGTTATACTGCCCACTAAGAGAAAACTAAAATAAAACAAAACACAATCCCAGTCTCAGGATAAAGCAATTAACTTCAGAGTTATAATAAACGAGCATACGATCAATGAATGGTCTCTGATAAAAACTGGCGAACATTTGGAGGTAGGTGAACGGACTTGTTCTACACTGAACAGCTTCAAGTAGTTAGAACGGAGTAGGGTTATCATCCCCCTCTGTATCTGAATCATCACTGCGCGATTTGTTGTCCGTTGAATCCATCAATACGTCTGATCCACTGTCACTGTGAGAGTCAGGAATCAGGACTGCGGTGTCTACTTTTGGGCATTTTATTTTTACATATCCCGCAGAACCCAGTGTTTGTGATCTTTTTAAACTTTTTTGAGCAGTTTTAGGTGTCCGCCTCTGTTTCTCAGTCACATATTTTTCCGTTGCTCGAGCAACCAAGTCTCTGCGGTATTCACCTTCAGGGTGCAATGCTGCGATAACTGGTACATTTATTTTGATGAGAAGTAAGTCATTAAGGAGAGATTTGGACATGGCTGTCCTGCTCTCACTTAGAATTCTTCTTAGAGTACTGAAACCTGCCTCGACAGTCCCCTGTGCCCATGCAACACTTGAACAAATCTCAATAATTAACAGAATGTTTTGAAAATTGTCATAATGATAAGTAAAAACACTGTTCCAGAATACTATTTTGTCTTTAATTTTGGGATATTTTTTAGATTTCAACCTCTGAAGTTTCTGAAATTCCTTTCTTGCCTCCTTTGAATCGTAATTGACTTTTTCAAGAACAGCCTTGAAATGCTCTTCGATTTCTGTTATTTCAACAGAACCAAACTCTTCACTACTCTCATCCCACCTTGTGTGATCCACAGTCGACATGCAGGACACTACTTTCTGTTCCCTTAATGCTGTGAATCTTTTTACAATACAGTCCTTCATGGCCTGAACAAGTTTATCTTTAGCTTTCCTCGCCTTTTCTTTCCCTGATTTAACCTTCTGCAGTTTAAACTCCTGTTCAACTTTGACTGCCGTCACTAACTTCTTGTCCAAATTCACTTTTTGTTTTTCTGACAAATAACTTTTTGTTGTCAGTGTACAGGGCAATGAAGTACTACACACTTTTAAAATAACCTCGTCTGCCTCATCCGGGGGTTTGTGGCACTCAAAGCATTTATCTACTGTGGGCAATTGCATGGGGCTATCAGCAATTGTATCTAGGTTCTTGATACACTCATCAAGCACATCAAGAATGTCACAAATTAGAGTTGACTTTGCTTCGAGCGTGAGAATAACATGAGCCGTTTCTTTGAGAATATCATGGTACATGGCGGAGCATGCGACAAAATCATAATTGAGAAGCTTCTGGTGAAAACCTCTAACTTTAATTGTCATTGCATTTGTCAATAAACCTTTCGTTTCTATTGCATTTTCAGAAAAAAGTAATAAAACACAATAATTGTATAATAGTGCATTCAAGCCCCTCTGTTTGTGTGATTGGAATCTTGTCCCATGCACTTTTGGATGCCTCACAAGACCAACACGCAATCGCCCTGCAATCAGTTGCGTCAGTCTCCAGTTTTTGCCACTATTTTTAAATAGGTAAAAAATAGATTTCATGAATTCGTCAATTGCTTCAAACTCTGTGGAACATTTGAAAGAGTCCTTTATAGCTAATTCAAATTTGTGGAGTGAGCAATGAACAACAATGAGATGATTAATTTGTTGTTTTAACACTGTGAATGCACCTGTCTTCTGCCCCATGTTGGTACTCGCGTCGTCGGCACAAATGGAAATCATTCTATGATTATCCTCATCTATAATGTCTATTCCATACTCATCAAATGACTTGACAAAAGCTTCTTTTACGGATGAAGCCCCCGTTCCCCCAAAATCCTTCATCCGTTGGCACGCTAACATTAGAAGAACAGGTTTCCCATCTGCAACAAATTTCACGTATACTAATTCCTTTTCATCGCGGGTTTTCCGAGCTTCGGAACCGTCAGACAGACCAGATATAAATTTTGCCTTTGCCAAAATACCCTGCATGTCACCCCTCAGTGTTTTTGCAATGGTTGAGATCAATTCAGTGCAGACAAATGAGGACTTTCTCACATCTGAAATAGGAACACCGTTTTCTTTTTACAGATCAATCAGACTAGTAAATTTACTAAAGGGCAATTCTTCTTCCGTGATCCATAATGCAGACCTAATAAGTTTTTGGTAGTTAGTTCTGTTTGAAGCAATATAATAACTGCTTATTGAGGCCGATTCGTGGCTACTGGTGCTGGTGCTTGGTTGATCATCGAGTTTTGCGACAGCTCTGGACTCTGGCAGAAGTGCGTTCCGCCTCTTTTTTTTCTGCAAGTTCAGAGCAAATTCGTGCAGAGAACCCGGTTTTAAATGCCGTTCGATGTTTGCTCTATGGATATATGCCACTCTGTCTATATACATTTTCACGTTGTTTATGGCCGTTCCCCTTAAACCACGGCGTTTTGCTTCTTGCTGAATGGACGTCCATTGACTGCTGCAAACTTTACATTTTAAATCAGTTAGACAATTGTCTATTTCATCAACCTCAACAATGAATTGTAATGCAAATGGCCAAGATTTGAATGTTTTTAAACGAACACTTTCAGTTTTTGTTTTTGTTGAATCCGTAATTGCTCATAAATGTGCTGCAACAGACATCCGAATTGAAAACGCAAACGATACTGAATCTGATAGTCCCCCACGCTTCAGTCAGCGCACGTTTCCAAGAACTGGGTCTATTTTTAGAACGCTTCAAATGAGTACATGTAAATGTCATTATAGGTGTGATACTCCTGTCAATACCGGGATAGCTGATTGCGGCGACATGCACATTTGCTGTTTGATGGCGTCATTATAATTTAGCACGAAATTAGATCGTATTCACCAACTAATGTTCTCAAAATAGGGTGGATCACCAGCGAGGCCTTTAGTTTTTTGCACGAACAGAAAAAAGGGTTATGCCCAGAAAATTTGCATAACCTTTGCACGAACGAAACGATCGTTCGTGCCGTATTTGAAGGCCTGCATGAACAAGTGGGTCTACAAGAAATTCTATAATTGTATGTATTTTCTTTTCGCGAGACGTTTATAATCGACGAGTCGACATGTTCTCGCATTTTGCATTTCTGACCCGCGTTTTTTGTTAACGGATTTCCCCTCTCGTGCTTATGATGATTTTCGCTGGAGGATGCGTCATATACAATTAAATGAGGCACACAATGGGATTCCTGAGACTTTGCTCTTTATCACAGGGTACCATACTTTTCGAATCTTCAATTTTTTACCATTTTTCTGATGCAATAAAGTTTTTGGAACGATTTTTCCACTTCAAAAAAATATTTATCAGAGAGTACGGTACCTGGTAATGATATTTCAAATACGTTCTTTTCATTTATGAATGTTTAAAGTGATACACCCAAAAGCACCTCCAGCAGAAACTCTGCCAAAAATGGTTGCCACTTTCGGATTGACCCACTATTACGTCACGTGGAGGTTCTTGTGTACAAATTTCATCAGGGAAAGACCGTTTGACGTCTTAAGGTTATGATTGCAAGAGAAAATTATTAACATGCATGCAGTTTGGATACACGTTTTTCTTTAAATATAAATTAAACCAGTAAATAGTTCATGACTTTGATTCATTTTAAAGATATATTTTTAAGAAAAAAATGAGACAGACCAGACGGTGAAACTCGAGTCGTCACCGCATCCGAAGATTCAAAGAACAAGCAGTCTCCAAGTGTTTTCTCAATTTCAGTTTTCAGGCGACCAGCAAATCAGCCTATTATCAGGCCAGCAAATTAAAACGACGCAGCAAAAGTTATTAATTGCGTGAATTTGATACCAGGCAGTTTTACATACACTGATACTGAATTAATTTTTAATCTGGTCCCACACGTTTTTACATTAAGTTTAACCACCAGTCGGTATCTGGAAAACTTGTGATGGAATCAAAATGCACTATTAAAAATTGTAGAAAAGACCACATAAAATTAAGCAAAATAACATTCTAATGTACTTGCAAATACAACCATAGATTTGGGTTCATAGGGAGGTTGGGGATTCACCCCAAACCTTTTCCAACCCACATGGAATGGAGTAGGAGGGGGTGAGGTTGAAAGAGTATGTTTGTTGTGCCCCCCTCCCTCAAAAAAAAAATCAACCATATGATTATGAAGCATTTGTAGGCCTTCTTGCAAATACAACCATTGATATGGTTGTTATGGAGGTGGTGTGTGGGTATTTGATGCCCCACCCAAATCCCATCACAGATTCCTGAGTATGAAAGTTCTGAAGCTTAAAAGTGGTAAAAAAGTCAGAAACTTGCACTAAAAAAATTGGAAAACAATCTTCTCTCACTATAAAAATTGGAAAACAATCTTTTCTCACTGATTACAATTCAGCATGATTTGGAAATAGTCAAACACAAAAAGAAAAGATGCAGTCAGAAATTCACACTTCCACGACCATGAGAAATATTTGAAAGGGATAATGGCATTCACCTTGATTTCCAATTGTTAATTGTAACTATTGAGAGCACTGTTAGAAAACCTCTGAGTGGATGGGGGTGGGGAGAGGGGGGGGGGGGGGGGGGTAATAAGGGACAAACTGGAATTTCACAAGGCCATAAAAAATATAAGGGGTAGTGGCAGGTAACTAGATTTTTGGTGAATAGTAATTACTGTGAACACTAATTGGAAAAATATTGCCTGTGGTGGAGGTGGGGGGGGGGGGGGGCAGGGGGGGGGGGGTGTAATTTTGCAGGACCATAACAAATATAATTGAAAAGAATGTTATGAGGGTGGGCAACAGGACTTTAACCAAATTGTAATTATTAGTGTCATAAGTAGAAAATTCTTGGGTTGTGGTGGGGCTGGATTTTTCCTGTGGCTTCTTTCTAAATCCTCCTAACCAGGTCCCTGAGTGAAATCAAAGAACAGTAGTCTTGAGTTCATTCAATTATTGTGGGTACTGTTTTTCAAGAAAGTATAATAAATGTAAATTTTTTAACTCATAGACCTCTTGCACCCCAAACTGTTTTGCACTGTAACTTTTTTTGTTTTCTGTTCTCAAAAAGTGCATAATTGTTGTAAGCATTTTGTGGTTTAATGGTGATCCACTCTCTCCAGGCTGTATCTCTTCTCCATCTGCATGCTTTTCTAATTCCTTACTGGTTAGTCTCAAAACTTGAATATGAACAAGCCTTCAGCTTGTCAGGATCTTTCGGTAGGTTACAGTGAAATTGGGTGGGGGGGCTAATAAAGTTGGTGACTGGTGAGGATGATCTTCATCCCTTATTCTAATTCTCTACGTATTTTCATTGACTGACCATTGTGCTCATGTTTCTTTACTGTGAATTATGTGATAGGAGATATGCTCCTTTCTTCCAAATAATAGTATTGTGAGGATTAATAGTAGAGGGTGGAAGATTTGGTAAAATGAAATGATATGGAATAATAGTACAGGGTGGAATATTTTTTGCCTAATACTGAAGTTTCAAACTGAGTTTATAATACATCAAAGTGCCACATCTTGGATAAATAACCTCAAAATTCTAAAATAACTCCAACTTTCAACAGCTTTTAGGAATTTAGTCCAAACTCCAAAATTGTGTATCCTAATGATTAGCTCACAGTCCAACCCTGTGAAAATGAATAAAAATAGGGGCTAAATTCGAATAATATGGAGTAGAAAATATAAGAAAAATATGAAAATTACAGGTAGGATTATATGGAACACAAGTGCAGGAATCAAATACTTTTTTCCTGACTGATGCTATATTTCATTCTTCTGTTGTCTTTTTTCACTCAAAGATTTCTTGTCAATCCCAGCCAGTGGCCTCTTGGATTTTGCACTGCTGACCAAAGCTGTAAAACTTTTCTTATACAATGAGTGTTACACATTTCAAGCAGCACACTACTCTTGTACACATGGTCTGCCCAGCTAGCTGAAAGAAAGGTGGCTAGCTTTCAGAGTGGCCTTTTGGTAGTCTTAGTCAAAAGCATTCAACATTCTTTTCCCCACTGTGCTGCTTGAGTTACGCGGGAAATTAGAAGAAAAAATAGTTGTTGGTTTTAGCAATGAATAATAGTAAAAAATCAAACTGAAATGAATAAATATGCGTATTTATTAAATAATTAAAATAATTTAATTATATTTTATCACCTCATGAAGTTGGAGATCATAAGTTCAGTACAAGAGGGTTTAGATTTTATTCTCACCATGCTGACTGACTTTGACCGAGAAGTGAGACAAAATGATAGATTGAGATAAGAATGAATTTTTTTAAATACATAATATCACTGAATAAATTTGCATATTTAATTAGTTTTAAATTTTATTAGAACCTGAACTGGGCTTCTGTGAACTTTGTCTTCAAGGTAATGTTGGAATCAGTTCGTTAGTAGACACGTTTTCTTGGTAAGCTTTAGTTTGGTTGTACATGTATATTCAATCAAACAGTTACATACATTTTCTTATTTTTCCAAAGAAGTGGGTGTGGCCTAAATATTTTAATTGTGCTGCTATTTATAGTTGTATCTAGCTGGTGGTATGCTGACATGTTTCAGGGGGTTCAAAATGTTGTGGATTCATTATTTATGCCGTTTTTTGTTTAGTTGTGCTTGTCATTGTTCAATTCATTCCTTTATAGTGGAATTTTAAAAAGTGGGTGTCGCTTAAATATGCAAATTAAGAAATTTTAGCTGTTTTTTAAAATCAGATATGGTTACAAAACAAACTGTCAATGCTGTGCAAGTTGCTGCAATATTCCTGTGATGTAATTTCAGGTCTAGCAGGAAAAATGTGGGAATATTCTCAAAATAAAGGAAAAAATTAACATTTTTATGCAAATTATATGCAAATTAACTTAAAGACGGTTCGGTCATGTTGAAAAATTTTGACGTTAACTTCTGGGCCAATGTATGGCCCATGACTGTGTGAAATCTCAAGACTGTGATTACTGCTTTCATTTTTATGAGTGTTAATGTCTTTATTTAAAAGAAAAAAGTGTGCAAAAATCACCACTTTTGGGGACGTTGTGGGTTCTGGGATTTATACAGAAAGCACTATGTCCCGGTGACTAAATTTTCGACCAATTTTGAAACTTCAACTGACCATAACTCGAAAACTACATGAAATATTTAGATTCTGTAAAAAGATTTCTTTTTCTCACCACATTAGTATTTTCCAATCAGTTTTATCACAAAAATCCATTATGGAATTTTCATGTAAAATCCCTAGCTGTATTGGGGGAAATTCCAAAGCCTTTGCTTTTGTTTACGTATGAGTCTACTTTCGATTTCCGGTCGACGTCATCGGTCAGAAAAAGTATGTAAAAACAACGCTGTCTAAAATCAAATAATGAAAAAGATCGCCTTCATACAGTATACTGCCATATTCTGTGCAAGGTGCTAGTATCATGATAACCTGTTGAAATTTCTTAGAATTACAATTTTGTTTTTCGATGGAAATTTGTGGTAATGAGTGATTTGCGCATGTCTGTCGAACGTGGAAACCATCTTCAATAAAAAATGCAGACAGTGTTGTCCTTTTCCAAAATGCAGTCCTATCACTGTATTCGAAAGTGTTTTGAATGTCTAGCTTAGTTCTTGGATATATGAAGCACATTTGGCCACAAGTTGTTCTGATGAAATATTATTTTATTATCAGTTCTGGTGCGAATACGGTAGCAGACTTCCAGGAACCAGTGGTGCCTACAGTCGACTCTATGAGTTGATTACATATGTGTTTCGTGTTCTATACATCCCAACCTTCATTTTGCTGTATAATTTGTGTATATTTAATCTGAATTTAAGGAATAAGGGCCTATATAAGTAATGAAATTTTGTTTATTTTCAAAATTCTCACCTCTCATATTCCTTCAATTCAAATTAAATGTACACAAAATGTACATCAAAATGAAGATAGAGAAGTATAGAACATGAAACACACGTGTCATCAACTTATAGAGTCGACTGTAGGCACCACTGGTTCCTGGAAATCTGCTGCTGTATGCGTACCAGAACTGATAATTTAATAATATTTCACGAAAACAACTTGTGGCCAAATGTGCTTTACATATCCAAGAACAAAGCTAGGGGATCAAAATTCTTCAAAACACGGCGACAGAGCTGCATGGGGATAAATTCCAAAGCCTTTGCTTTTGTTTACATGTGAATATAATAAAAATAACACTTTTCTCGCTATTTTTATTCCCCCGAAAAAAATTCGGGGGAATCTAGCCGTGATGTCCGTCTGTCTGTCCGTCCGGGCGTAGACGGA
This sequence comes from Pictodentalium vernedei, assembly GCA_031216915.1. Classification (NCBI taxonomy): domain Eukaryota; kingdom Metazoa; phylum Mollusca; class Scaphopoda; order Dentaliida; family Dentaliidae; genus Pictodentalium; species Pictodentalium vernedei. The sequence continues at coordinate 326,252,085 of CM062293.1, forward strand.
ATTCGTGTCCGCTCCATAACTTCTTACAGCCTTCAAGGATATTAATGATACTTGGTATTATTATTGCTCACAACCAGAGGGTGTGTCGCGAATAAGGTTGGAATGGCTATCAAGGCTTTTTTCGGGGGAATCAGCCACCCTTTGGTGGCCATCCTCTAGTTTTTTTCTGTCTTAAAGTAAACTATATTTTGAACAAAATGACACAAAATTACTTACCTCTATCATGTTTTAACATGCAAGAGAATAGATTTTAATTTTAAATCCTGTTGAATTGCGACTTTCTCAATCGCCATTTGTTTCATCCGCTGAAAATTTTGCAGCGTCTGTTTTCATTCGTTGTTACGAGTGACGTCACAGGATAAATCATTCTATATGATAGCAGGTGCGCTTCGCTTGTGTGCGTGTTAGTAGGTGCGCTTCGCTTGTGTGCGCATTCCTCGATTTAAGGTCAGTTCAGTAAGGACCAGGGTGAGCTCATCATAAGCTAACCCTGGCCCTCACTAGACTGACCCTAAAATTTGATCTAGGGTCAGTTTAGTGAGGGGGCAGGGTTAGTCAGCCGACAAGCTGACCCTAACTACACTGCCCCTATTTTGTCCACTGCGGTGTGATAGTGGGGGTGGGGGGGGGGGTGCAATTTTGGGACCATACTGTTTTTGATTTACCTCAATTGAATTTTTTTTTTTTTTTTTTTTTTTTTTTGTCCAACAAGATTGCAACATTTCAATTACTAAACTATCCCCCTATGATAGCGTTAGAGCATACTAAAAATGTAATGGAGCGTACCTCTTTTTGGAAGTGCACAACACACACAAGCAAAATGGAGCAATTGTAGTGAGTTCGACGGCTCTGTCGTAATAAAATCGTTGATATTTCTGGAAAAAAAAACGATAAAAGTATGTGATTTTGTGACATTTTGTTCAAAATGTTGTTTACTTTTAAGAAAACAGAAAAAAAAATAGTGAGAAAAGCGTTATTTTTAAAAAAAAACGAAAAGTCCCCTATTCTACACCTTTACTGCAATATAATATCATATATATATATAATATATACTACTGAGCAAAGTGAGGAAGGAGTGCAACGGGCCCTGAACTGATCAAATCACATTCACGCCTCGCATTACGATTCAAATCAATTTACCTCTTGTTTTTCTCTTCACTCTAATAAATGATTTATCTATCTAATGGCTGAAAGGTTGGATTCACAATTCTTGATAACATACTTTATTACACGATTTTCCTCCAAAAAATGACGGAATTTAAATCTGCTGCGACACCATGTCACCCAGCACGAAAACGAAAGTAAACTTGTCGAATAAGTCGGAATTAGAAACGGACCGAAGAGAACTTTAAAACTGATTTATGCATTTGTTGAAATTGCTGCGTTTGATTTGACATTTGGGGGAGGGGGGGGATGAAAATTAGTTCGCGATAAAATTTCATTTGTGTAACAACAGCAGAATTAAATGATCTACCTGTAATTTGAAAAAAAGCAGGAAATCTGTGAGCATTTTCAGTTCGAGAAGCTATTATTCTGGCATTATTATGAACTCTTACTGCGACCATTTACATGTAAATCTTGACGGTGGGTTCCAATCAGGCGGACTGTCTTATCTTGAAAAAACTTGATAGACACTGAAGACTTTCAGTGATCTTGGTTTATTTATTTTCATTACTTTTTTCCATTTACATGGAGTAAAGTACAAACGAATACTATTTCAGTATACATGAATTTATGTTACATGTCTGTGGTGGGTATTTACAGATTATACATGTTCTCTCTCTCACTCTCTATCTCTTTCTCTCTCTCGCACTCGCGATTCAAGCTATGTGGTAAACTTCCCATACAAGGAGGTGTGACAGTGATGTGCGGAAAATCATAAATTGGGACGGTCATCATGGTCCTACCGGGCATGAATGAGTGGATTGTGTTGTGCTCCTGTCCCTAATAGAACAAGGTTCTTCAGTCAAAATAAACGTCAACAACGCTGAACATTATAGAATGCACAACCAAACGACGGTAATCAGTCGCACCGTTATGCATTCCACAATATTCAACCTTATTGGGCAAAATGTATTAATATGTGACTTGGCAATAATTTGCCTACAAAGTCCTGGCTTCGATTAATCATCAGAAGTTTTAGCATATCTGTGTAACGAGATGCAAATTATGCCCCGTAATGTGAATCAACCTGTAGCGTTTACCCAGAACCTCCACCTCCCGCAAGGAACTCTCTTTACGAAATTAGCAAGTAGATACCCTCTTGCAGCAAAATGCTTTGGAGAGTACATTATTTCAGGAGGGGGAGCCCAGGAACACCAGAGGTTCAAGGAAATAATTATTATTATAGGATATTTGTAGTCCCGATTTTATGCGTGCAACCAGTGCATACCGGCATATATCTGCCAACATTCAGGCATACCCAAATGTTGGCAAATACATGCCGGCATACACTGAAAACACACTCCCCGGAGGGATGGTGGGGTGGGGGAGTTGGGTGGACATATAGAAATTCACACATAGGCACACTCAAGGTTTCAATGTTTCTTCTCTCTCTGTGGATGGGGAGGGGTGGGGGGGGGGCATCATTATCTCATTTTCTCATTGATTCTAAGCTCCATATTATTGTGAATGACGCTGTCTGAATTGAGTTGTTGTGCGAGAATATTTAGCGACTGAATTGTCACCTTCCTCATGATCCATTTCGGTGTACTAATTGCCAGAAATAATTTTCAAACACATACATTTTAACTCTGGTCTTACCCCCCCCCCCCCCCCCCCCTCCCCCCCCCTCCCCCAAAAAAAAAATAAAATAAGGAAAACTGTCCGATGAATTTGATTTTCACAATGCAACTTTAGACTTTTATCACATTAAAGTTTTCGACCTAATTCCGTCACTCCACCCAAAAGGGACAGATTTCCTCCAATTACAATGTCTGATGGGCAGCTGGTGGGTGGCACCAGAAATCCCCCTGGGGGGGGGGGGGGGGAGGGATTAAATTCCCCGACAAGGTTCAGTTTCTTTGAACAAGGAAATGGCCCTTTTCATAGTCTTATTTGAAAAACTTTGACCCGTTGTAAGAAATTAAAAAATTAGCCTCTGAAAAGCATTATTTCCTCACCCAAAGAAATAGAATTATGGTCGCGGCTCGCCATAATCTCTCGAAATAAAGGCATAAATAAAGGGGGTGTTCAATAAAAATTTGAAAACTGCACTTGCATTAGACACTTTAAAGCGATTCAAATTTCGTGGAGACTTTGTCATACGGTAAACCCACTTCGTTTCGCTTTGTTGATCCTGTGAAGTAAAACTGTCAACATGTTTACTTTCGTTTTCGCGTAGGGTGACAAGGTGTCGCGGTAGATTTAAATTCCGTCATTTTTTTTAGGAAAATCGTGTAATAAAGTATGTAATTGAGAATTGTGAATCCAACCTTTCAGCCGTTAGATAGATAAATCATTTGTGAGTAAGTGTGAAGAGAAAAACAAGAGGTAAGTTGATTTGAATCGTAATGCGAGGTGTGAATGTGATTTGACCAGTCCAGGGCCCATTGCACTCCTTCCTCGCTTTGCTCGGTAGTATATATATTATATATATTACATATATGTGATATTATATTGCCTGTATGACAAGTTCCAGACTCCTGAGATTGATCGTAATCCATGTATGTGCAGTCATGTCCATGCATGCATTCACCGGGTAATAAAAATCATCATCAAAATTTTAATTAATGAAGCACCAGGTTGTACCCAGTGCTTCATTTATTGAATTTTTGATGATTATTCCTAAAATTGTGTTTCTAATAATATTATTGCATCCGTGGAAATATTTGCCCACCCATGGAAAGTGACTAGTCCACAGTGGCCGTACTCTATAGAACACGACACACTTATGTAATCAACTCATAGAGTTGACAGCAGGCACCACTGGTTCCTGGAAGTCTGCTATCTTATTTGTACCAGAACTGATGATAATATAATATTTTTCAAGAACAACTTGTGGCCGGATGTGCTTCAGATATTTAATAAACAAAGCTAGGCATTCAAAACACTTCCGAGTGCAGTGATAAGACTGCATTTTGGAAAAGGACAACACTGTCTGCATTTTTTATTGAAGATGGTTTCTATGCTTGACGGACATGCGCAAATCACTCAATACTATGGAATTTCCATCGAAAAACAAAATCAAAATTCTAAGAAATTTCAACAGATATCGTGATACCTTGCATTGAATATGGCAACTGTGCAGTCTCTACCTAATAACAGTATACTGTATTGAGGCGATCTTTCTGATTATTTGATTTTAGACGGCGATGTATATAAATGTTTTTTCCGTCCGATGACGTCGACCAAAATTCGAAAGTAAATTCATATGTAAACAAAAGCAAAGGTTTTGGAATTTACCCCCATGCAACTCTGTCGCTGTGTTTTGAAGAATTTTGATAAATGGTTTGGTTCCGGTTAGATAGCAGAAAAAAATAGCGTCGGGAGGTTGGGATATTTTTTTTTTTTTTTTATTTTTTTTTCGTTTGAATTTGTGCTTGAGTTAATTTTTAAATTTTTAGGACCAAATTCTTCTGACAGTTGTGACTGAAATATACTGCTTTGATATTCTGTTGAGTCTGAATTGCAAAATGACACTCAAAATGGCCGTTTATCAGCAAATGCTTTCTTCTCGATTGCAGTGGACATTTTGGGTGTAATTCCACAACTTCAAAATGAAACTGACTCGGAGATGTCTTGATAATATTATCATCAGCCGTCCTGAGATTCTGAAGTGAAGTGAAGTGTGCAATCGCACATATCATTTTATCACGGGATGTGTTAAAACTAACGCACTTCAGCACATTGAAATAAATTGACATTTTAAGTGATTGTGGTAATGGACTGGTTGAGTATCATCATATTTATCTTAGCAGGGGAAGCACAAATAAATTGCTTTTGTTTATTTGAAAAGAAAACCTTGTGTTGGTCTTATGTCAAACACTTGCATGCACACTGTTTTGAGGGCGCGATGCTATCATGACGTCACCATGTTCAAACAGGCAATCACTTTGAAGTACAAGTGTAAAACTACGGGGAATCCCTTGGAGAATCCCAAGAAAAATTTCTTGGTTTTAAATAGCAGGAATGTGATTGGTCAAATGTTCAATGTGACTGACTGCACAACCTTTGTGTAATGCAGTACACGTGGTTGTGACTTTTCACCTCAACTTGTTTATGACAAATTAGAGGTTAACAATGTTCTCTTGTTTTCGCAATAATGATGATTGTTGAAACAAACGACTTAAACAGTTTGGAACGAAAAGTAATAAAGAAAGTTCTCATAGTCTTCGAGGTTAGACGCAGGGACCAGCCGTGAGGGCGACTAGGGCGATTAAGTCGCCCTTCTAAGCCCAAAGTCGCCTAGAAAAATAGTCGGGGCGATTACAAGTCGCCCTCTAAAAATTGGCCAAAATGAGAAAAGGCTGAACTGAGTGATGCGAGGTTTACATGAAAACGAGTATTTTCAAAAATCGAATGTGCTCGAGTGTGATAAATGGGCATTTTAATTCGTCAAATAAACGTCCATTTATTTGAAATCACACGACAAGCAATTGTCCATTGTCGCTTTTGGCAGATTTTTTTATTTCTATTTTGTTGCGTTCCAGTCGGAGCTTCAAGTGTCGAAACGAAAATAGGTGACATACGCGACTCAACAAAACAACCCAGTTTGAAAGTAGGTTACGTCGCTTAGGATGCCGAAAATGTATACACAACGGACGAATTTTATAACACATTATTTTCATTCGATTTGCTGACGACTGTTAACTGTTGGGCTGTCTATTGCCAGAAAAACACGAATGGAATTGAAACACATGAAACAAAAGCTTTAGTGATGTCAAGAAAAGATTTGTACAGGACACAAGTGTGCATGTGGACGATCTTGAAAAAGGGTCCTCCTAAACATCGGAATGACATAAAATGAAGCGGAATGACACCGGAATGCCATAAAAATGATGCGGAATGACATTTCTTTTACAAAATACTCAACCCCAGAATGTATTTTATTTATTAACTAACAAAGTACCTCCCAAGCAACCTTCTTACATCTGGTCCTGTTCACACTTTCAGACTTAGGAAATTATTAGCTTAGTAGACTTTGTTGAAAGGCAACCACAGGATGGTGATGGGGGATTGGCACGTTGAAGAGGTGAGGGGTCATGAAGGAGAAGGTAGCAGTGGGGAATTTTCAGTCAATAATTACATTGTGATTTTTTAACCTGGCACAGATGCATCATAGACAACTGGACCTGGATTATTTGTACGTCAATGGAGGACCATAAATTGAAAATATGAAGGGGCGGCGGGGGTGGTACATGAATATTCTTAATTTTCCCCACTTGCCTATGAAGTCTCCCTACATGATTCTGCAGTCTCCCTATTTTTTCTGGAGGGAGACTTGAAGTCTCCCTAAAATTCCCCCCTAGGCTGGTCCCTGGTTAGACGTAGTGTTAAAAAGGGAAAGACCCAAATTTAAACCATCAGAGTCTGCAACAGTGAGGTAAATTCACTTCTTGTTGAAATTTGGATACCAGAGTTAAAACAATTTCGGTATATAATTAACAATTATGTTTAAATTTGCTGGTGACAGTTTTGAACATGGTCCTGATGATATATACTACTCAAAGTTTGCTAAACACCAAATATTTGACACATCATTGTGAAATTTGCTTATGACATATTTGAGATATTTTTGGTGGATATGATTAAGGAATATATTCAAATGGCCCCCAGTGTTTACGTTAGCTCTCTTGAAAGGCAGACTTTTCATGACAGTCATGAAAAGCTTGTACCCCTTGATTTTCATGATGTTTTCGTGTATTGTCTGCAGGTACATGACATGTGTAGGGTATTCAGTCTTAATTTCAACACAAACCCTTGTGATTTAATGATTGAATATGGCAAATGCAAATGTAAGAAGACATTTGTCTGAAGCAGAAATATGGCATGCTGTAGGGATGGTGGAGAAAGGGGCTACCCATCGTCAGGTTGGTGAAGCCCTTGGTGTGCACCATATGTTGATCACCAGAGCCTGGGCGAGATTTCAGCAGTATGGCACACCATATGTTGATCATCAGAGCCTGGGCGAGATTTCAGCAGTATGGCACACCAGTAAGACGGCATGGTGGTGGCCAGAGACAGGGCAACACCTGCAGCTAAGACCGGTTTTTGATCATTCAGGCCCGTAGGAACTGCTTTGCCACAGCAACTCAGCTTCGCAGTGACCTTCAGAATGCATCCGGACTAAATGTTTTGACGCAGACTATCTGGGCAAGGTTGCACGAATGTGGTCTCCGATTGAGAAGACCATGTATTCGCATTTTCTCTGTCCCAGAACCACCGCCAGGCACGGTATGAATGGGCCATGGACCTCGTTGGATGGGCCACAGAAGATTGGCGACCTGTCCTTTTTACAGATGAGTCAAGGTACTGCCTAGACCACACAGATAGGCATTCTAGGGTATGGAGAAGAACATAGAGCGATTCCATGCAGCCAACATTGCTAAGCATGACCACTAGGTTGGAGGGTCAATCATCGTCTGGGGCAGCATCAGCAGGGATGGACATACAGAGCTCTGTCCTTGAACGTGGTACATTGACTGCACAGCAGTTTTTTGATGAGATACTGGATGTCCACGTCAGATTGTATACAGTTGCAGTGTGTGATAAATTCATTCTGATGGATGATAATGCCCGTCCTCATGTTGCCCATTCTGTCGGGGAGTACCGACAGAGGGAGGGGATTGAGCATATGGACTGGCGAGCAAGATCCCCTGACCTCAGTCCAATCGAACATGTCTGGAATGAGTTGCTGCTTGCAATTTCAGCCCGTCCAGCCAAGAAGTGTCCAGGAGCTTGGTGCTAAACTGGTCAAAGAATGGAACAACATCCCACAAAGGGCCACCAGGAACCTGACTGGGAGCATGAGAAAGCATTGTCTAGCTGTAATTAACAGTAATGGGTCTCATACTCGATATTGAACCCATACCAGTTCACTCTGCCAATCTTTTGGCAAATTGAAAAATTTCCTCTTTTACCAATAATATTCATTTTCCATGGTTATCGTATTCAAAGGCTAAAAAATAATGTCAAACACAGCTGAAATCTTAATTTCTGTACTTAAATCATTAAAGATATAATTAAATAAAAAATATATACACTTTTCATTACAATATTTCAACTAAAACGTAAAACAAGTAGTTGGATATACTTGGTGCTTAGCAAACTTTGAGTAGTATATATAAATTGGTATACCAAAACACTGCCCAACACTAATTATGTCGTTGTTGTAAAAGTTGGCATTTGTGTGTTTTTTTCTGTTTCTTTTTCAATTTCAATAAAAAAAATCGTTATGGTCGGGGTTCAAAATTAAGGTCGGGTGGGTAACCGGAACCAAATCTTTTTTTTTTTTTTGGTCTGTAAAGCACATTTGGCCACAAGTTGTTCTCGTGAAATATTATTAAATTATCAGTTCTGGTATGAATACGGTAGCAGAATTCCAGGAACCAGTGGTGTCTACGGTTGACTCTATGAGTTGAATACACATGGTTTCGTGTTCTAACTTCTATACATCTCAATCTTCATTTTGATGTACATTTTGCATATATTTCATTTGAATTGAAGGAATATCAAAGGTGAGAATTTTCAAAATAAACAAAATTCCATTACTTATATAGCCCCTTAAAGGGTTTTCTTGATCGATTAATCACATGCCGAACCGTTGATGTTTGCAGCATCAACCCCTTACCCAACGTATTGGCCAAAACCTGTCAGCGCTATATATAAATATCTCCATTCAAATTTATTATGTTTTCAATTTTTGTCTCCAAAACATATCCTATGCCCCCCCCCCCCCCCTCCCCCCCATTGGAACGACTTCGTTGAGCTGGTTCCAATGAGGGATTATAAGCTGTGCTTTTAGCTCATCTTGACAAAGTCAAGCTGAGCTAATCTCATCGCTCTCCGTCCGTCAACACCATGATTTGGTCTTCTCCTCCAAAGCCACTGGGCCAATTCAAGTGAAAGTTTGTATGAGTGATGGTCCCAAAGGGGCATTTCATTTTTGTTCAACTCAACATGCCCAGCCCCATAGGGAGGGAGTGGGGGAAAATGCTCCAAAATATTTTTAAAATCTTCTCAAGAACCAGTGTGTACAATGACTTGATATTTGCTATGGAGCTTCCATATGAGGTGTAGAATCTAAGTTTGTTCAAACAAAGTTTGTGGAGTAATATTTGGCTTTGTAATAGGAGGGGTAAGATTTTTGGCCCCGCCCAAAATTTCTATTTTCTGAACCGATGGTCCGATATGAACCAAATTTGGTTTGTGGTATTATTGGGTCATAAGTACTTGACCCATGCAAAAAAAAAAATTCTCGCATCCCCATGGGAACCCTGGGAGCTAAAAATAGAAATATTTTCAAACGCCCATATTTCCCAAACCACAGGGAACAGAGAGCTGTTATTTGGTATGAAGTATCCTTAGGACCAGTAGAATTGAATGGTAAAAAAAAATTGCCATCGGTTATGTTAGGGTGTTCTGTAATGGGCATCGAAAAAATGCTGAGTCAGCATATTTGCAAAAAATTTTTTTAAATCTTTTCTCCAGAACCAATCATCAGAATCTTTTGATATTTGGTATACAGCATTCATAGGGAGGGGGGAGGGGGGCAGATAACAGTTTGTTGAATTAAAGCTCATTGGTTAATATTTGGGCTCTCTACAGGAGCCCGAAGTTTTAATATAGGGTAATATGAGGAATATTCTTTAAAAATCTTCTTCTTAGAACCACCAGTCAGAATCTTTTAATGTTTGGTATACATCATTGCTATGAGGGTCAGATTCAAGATTGTTCAAACCAAGTCCCTAGGTTAATATTTTGGCTTCCTAGGGAAGCCCAAATTTTATCTTTGTTCAGTGTGGAGGGAAATTTAAAAAAAACTTCTTCAGATCCACCAGTCAGAATGCTTTGATATTTGGTATGCAGCATCTCTAAGGGGTCAGATTCAAGGGGGTTGAAATCAGATCCCTAGGTATATATTTGGGCTCACTATGGTAGCCAAAATTTTTACTTAGTGCAATATGAGGAAATTTCTTTAAAAATCTTCTTCTTCAGATCCACCAGTCGGAAGGCTTTTATATTTGGTATACAACATCTCTGGGGGGGGGGGGGGGGGGGGGGGGGGGGGGGGGGGGGCAGATTCCAGGTTGTTCAATTCGAATGCCTAGGTTAATATTTGGGCTCCATATGGGAACATGAAATTTAACTTAGTACAATATGAGGGAATTTCTTCAAAAATCTTTTTCAGATCCACTCGTCAAGAGTGCTTTCACACCCTAATTTTTTTTTTCACACCCTAATTTTGCATCCTGACCCTAACAGCAAACGGGGTATTTCTCTTGAACCCCCACTCACTTTGTTTTTTATTTTTTTTCATTTGCTTCAAAAGCAAAACTAGAGGGGTGTCATTTGTGTGCAAAGCACACTATAGTATATCCCCGCATTCGCATTTGTGATTATTGTCGGGGCCGAATCAAAAATCCAAAACCTTTATGCACATCTCCAGACCCTATGAATGAACATGAACACACTTTCAATGTTTCGAATTGAAACCCCTAGGAGTTTTTCGCCGGAAACCATTCCTCTAACGACAAAAGTGGTGCCCCTTACGCCCCCGAGGGCCGAATCAAAAATCCAAAACATTTATGCACATATACAGACCCTATGAATGAACATGAACACACTTTCAATGTTTCGAATTGAAACCCCTAGGGGTTTTTCGCCGGAAACCATTCCTCTAACGACAAAAGTGGTGCCCCTTACGCCCCCGAGGGCCGAATCAAAAATCCAAAACCTTTATGCACATCTACAGACCCTATGAATGAACATGAAAACACTTTCAATGTTTCAAATTGAAACCCCTAGGAGTTTTTGGCCGGAAACCATTCCTCTAACGACAAAAGTGGTGCCCCTTACGCCCCCGAGGGCCGAATAAAAAATCCAAAACTGTTATGCACATCTTCAGACCCTGTGAATGAACATGAACACACTTTCAATGTTTCGAATTGAAACCCCTAGGAGTTTTTTGCCAGAAACCATTCCTCTAATGACAAAAGTGGTGCCCCTTACGCCCCCGAGGGCCGAACCAAAAATCCAAAACCTTTGTGCACATCTACAAACCCTGTGAATGAACATGAACACACTTTCAATGTTTCGAATTGAAACCCCTAGGAGTTTTTTGCCGGAAACCATTCCTCTAACGACAAAAGTGGCCCCTCTTACGCCCCCGAGGGCCGAATCAAAAATCCAAACCCTTTATGCACATCTACAGACCCTATGAATGAACATGAACACACTTTCAATGTTTCGAATTGAAACCCCTAGGAGTTTTTCACCGGAAACCATTCCTCTAACGACAAAAGTGGTGCCACTTACGCCCCCGAGGGCCGAATAAAAAATCCAAAACCTTTATGCACATCTACAGACCCTATGAATGAACATGAATACACTTTTAATGTTTCGAATTGAAACCCCTAGGAGTTTTTCGCCAGAAGCCATTCCCGGACGGACGGACGGACGGAGACAACCAATATATCCCCGCATTTTTTCAAATGTGGGGATAACTAGTATTTCATATTTAACATCAATATTAAGTGGGATTAACTAACATTAGTTTGAAATCACTTTATGTAATAAATTTTCAATTTCATCAATTTTCAGCATGTTGATCTTTGCAAAATAAAAATCCATCGTATGTCACACAGTTCATTAAAATAAAAGATCCAGTCAAAAGCTTCAAACGCCAACAGGGATCAAAATACATTTTTTTTATTTGCATAGTGGAATTAAGGCTGTCCGAATAATCGGATGATCAATCAAGGATCATCCAAGCTCATAATCGATTACAATTTTTAATGATTGATTATTCAGGGCAAATCCATGGGTCACCATTAGGTGGTATTCAAAAGGTTATCAGAACGACGTCGCAGTCCCTTGACAGTTGTGCTCTCAGGCGTATTTTGTATCACAACACAGTTAATTTCCGAGACCGGGAACTACTAGTGGGCTACAAAAATTGATGTGTGCTGAAAACAAACTGGAACAATTATTGCTCAATCATTTCTGTCCAAATTCTGTAATGTTTGTGGCAGTTGAAATCGACATGTCGCAAAGTCGGGAGTTTATGTTCACTCCGTTAGAACTTGCAGCCGTTTGAAGTTAAGGATCCATTTTCCATGGCAACAAGCTCGAACACAACGGTCCACATATCGTAAGTCGCGCCCATGATGCTTGATTATTACAATGAGAGAATGATCCCATAATTAGAAGACAGACGTATAATTATTTATCGCCAAGTAGATAATTATGTACCTGGGTTCCATTTTGCTGTAAGTCGTATCTATGATGTATGTACCCGGAGTTCAACTGTTCAACTTCGTCATGACTCTGAAGCAGATGACTCCAATCGATCGGACCCCGTAACATTCGCATTTTAAACCAAACCCCCCCCCCCCCCCCCCCCCTTCTCAAACAATCAAGAGTGGTGACAGTTTGGAACATTTTGTTTTTTATTCGTTTACCAAAAAACACATAGCAATGTGTTCCAGACTGTCATTTGTATTATTCAACAAACGTAAACATCAGGTTGAGCTTTAATAGCCTTTATACCGGGAACAAAATGTCTATTGTGGTGCTTAGTGTTCCCATCACAACCGACACAAGGATGGGGAGTAAGCAGACAAAATGATCGATTAAAAGTCAATCTTTTCTATGAAATAATCGATCATGAAAATTCATAATCATGGCAGACTTAAGTGAAATGCCATACATTTTCAAAAAATGAAGAGCATTTTTAGCTCAACTTTGGCGAAGCCAAATTTGAGCTTTTGTCGTGGCCCGTCGTCCGTCTGTCCGTACGTCAGTTGGATACGGCTCGGGCTAGAGGTCGTATTTATGAACCGATCTTTACGAAACCTCTTGGGTACCTTTGTTATGACTGTGGGACGAGAACGAGTGTTTTGGGGTCCGGTCTGAGATTCAAGATGGCCACTGGCAGCCATTTTGTTCAAAATTAGGGGCAATCAGATTTTTGCGCAGAACTTCCACATGAAAGCTCTGATTTGAATAATTTTTTGTATGAATGGTTAGTACCATGGGATACATCACATATAATACAGGTTTTTTTTTCTCGTGCATAAATTATGCAAATTAGACTAACTTAGATTTATTCTGCCAATTCGGCTCAGGCTAGAGGCCGAATTTATGAACTGATCTTCACAAAACTTCTGGGGTACCTTTGTTATCACAGTGGGATGAGAACGAGTGTTTTGGGGTCCGGTTCGAAATTCAAGATGGCCACTGGCAGCCATTTTGTACCGAAATTAGGTGTAATCAGTTTTTTGTACAGAATTTCTATATGAAAGTTCTGATTTGAATAAATTTTTGGACAAAGGTTTAGTACCATGGGATAGATCACATATAATACAGGTTTTTTTTCTCATGCGTAAATTATGCAAATTAGACTAACTTAGATTTATTCAGTGTTACTTTCAGCACTGTAAATGTAAATGCCAATATGGCTCGGGCTAGAGGCCTTATTTATGAACCGATCTTCACAAAACTTCTTGGGTACCTTTGTTATCACTCTGGGACGAGAACGAGTGTTTTGGGTCTGGTCTGTAATTCAAGATGGCCACTGGCAGCCATTTTGTACAAAGTTAGGTGCAATCAGATTTTTGTGCAGAACGTCCATATTAAAGCTCTGATTTGAGTAATTTTTTGTATGCATGTTTAGTACCATGGGAGACACCACATATAATACAGGTTTTTTTCTCGTGCATAAATTATGCAAATTAGACTAACTTTGATTTATTCAGTGTTACTTGCAGCGCTGTAACTGTACAATCCAATATCGGGCTCGGGCTAGAGGCCGTATTTATGAACCAATCTTCACAAAACTTCTTGGGTACCTTTGTTATCACTGTGGGACGAGAACGAGGGTTTTGGGGTCCCGTCGGAAACTCCTGATGGCCACTGGTGGCCATTTTGTACCAAAATTAGGTGCAATCAATTTTTTTGTACAGAACTTCTATGTGAAAGTTCTGGTCTGAATAAATTTTTGTATGAATGTTTAGTAACATGCAGGCTTCTCAACAGTACCCAGTACCGGTGCCGGAATTGGAGGTACTCGGGCATTTTCGTGGTACCGGTTCTGATTCTCAGTACTGTCCGTACTCGGTACGAAAGATGCATATACAGACACCCGTAGATTGGCAGGATTTTTAACTAAAACTGTTAGTATAGTATACAAGTTCTGCTTTACTGGTACAATAGGACGCAGTCACCAGTGCTTGGAGTGGAAGTCCTCTAAAATGGGCGGCATGGGGTACATGTATAAACGATTGACTAAACTTGACTTTATCTCCATGTTATGTCACGATTAGCCATTGTGCATAAATATGTGATGTTAAACACCAATAAATAAATAAATATTAGTATAGTATATTTTGTAGAGGTAATTGTATGTATATTGTGCCTGCGTTCACTTTGAACATAAATTCAGTATCAGAAGTGTATGTGGGTGGGGGGGAGGGTCATTTATCAATCATGACATTTCTGCCAGTTACTGTGGTTGGAGTCTGGTGCTTTAAAATTGAAACTTGAAAGCGGGACATCTGACATTGCTTCAGTCTTCAAAGGAACAGAGGCTGCTTAGCGGCCGTATTTATGAACCGATCTTTACGAAACTTCTTGGGTACCTTTCTTATGACTGTGGGACGAGAGCGAGTGTTTTAGGGTCCGATCCGAAATTCAAGTTGGCTGCTGGCAGCCATTTTGTGCAAAAGTAGGTGCAATCAGATTTTTGCGCAGAACTTCCATATGAAAGCGCTGATTTGAATAGTTTTTTGTATGAATGATTAGTACCATGGGATACATCACATATAATACGTTTTTTTTTCTTGCCCGTAAATTATGCAAATTAGACTAACTTTGATGTTTTTTGGTGTTACTTTCAGCACTGTAAGTGCAAATGCCAATACGGCTCGGGCTAGAGGCCGTATTTATGAACCGATCTTTACGAAACTTCTTGGGTACCTTTGGTATCACCGTGGGACGAGAACGAGTGTTTTGGGGTCCGGTCCGAAATTCAAGATGGCCGATGGCAGCCATTTTGTACAAAATTAGGTGCAATCAGATTTTTGCACAGAACTTCCATATGAAAGCGCTGATTTGAATAATTTTTTGCGTGAATGTTTCACATAAAATACAGGTTTTTTTCTCGTGCAGAAATTATGCAAATTAGATGAACATTGATTTATTCCGTGCTACTTACAAACTGTAAGTATACATGTCAATACGGCTCGGGCTAGAGTCTGTATTTATGAATCGATCTTCACGAAACATCTTGGGTACCTTTGTTATCACCTTGGGACGAGAACGAGTGTTTCTGGGTGCGGTCTAAAATTCAAGATGGCTGCCAGTGGCCATTTTGTACCGAAATTAGGTCTAATCAGTTTTTTGTACACAACTTCTATACGGCTCAGGCTAGAGGCCGTATTTATGAACCGATCTTTACGAAACTTCTTGGGTACCTTTGTTATCACCGTGGGATGAGAACGAGTGTTTTTGGGTGTGGTCCAAAATTCAAGATGGCCACCAGCAGCCATTTTGTACCAAAATTAGTGCAATCAGTCTATTTTTATACTGTACCAATGACCCAGACTTAGCTGGTGCTAACTCTAACAAAACCAGGGCCAAACACAAATTTTGCCCCCCAATCCCCAAAATTTGCATCCAAAACAAAAAGAAATCATGTCCTAAAGGACCTCCATACTACGCCTCTACTGCGCATGCGCAGAGACGCAGACGTCCCGAAATTGGCGCCAATTATCATTCTCTGTTTGGCCCTTCATCAGTCAACATCTCACTGATCTTTGTGCTTGTAAATCTCAGTTTTAAGGATGCCAGACACGTAATTTTTGGAGAAAATGTGATTCTAAGGAGGATGGAAGGAGGAGAGGAAAAAGAAGTGACAAAAAAAATAATCAGGGCTGTACTTAAAATTTTTTGATGAAATTATGTTAAGTTGCCTATTTTCGAGGCATGGGCCTCTTGTTGTCATTCTTGCTAAATGTTGCACTGCTTATTCAGTGTTTCCTCTCCCCTAGCCTTCTAAAGTCCCCCCTTGCAATTCTCCCATGCTTTTGACATATTTTTGAGAAATTTCATTTCTAAAATTTCCTGGGAGAGTTGCTTGGTTACAGAATGTTTTCTGTTATTTTCCCCATAGTTACGTTTTCACCCATGGGTGTATAACGTTTGTGTTCTGCATCTTCCATCTGATGTTCTGCAGATTCTCCCCTGGGAGTCTCTGTTTTGCATCAGATAGAGTGTAATTTGATGACTGATTCCGGGCCAGTTTTTTCAGTGCCTGGAGTCATGTTTTCTGGTGTTTTTACACTGTTTGTTTACATTGGCAACAGCCTTTTTTGAGGGGGGCTGTTTGCCTTTGCTGTAGTTTATCTCACTATAAGATACATTTATATTATCCGTAAGAGTCTCATTAATTATTTAATATAAATTTAAAATTTTTGACCACACTTTGCCATCGGATCCATCGGGGCTCAACGTTACTTTTCAGCAACTTGGGCTTCGCTGAAAAAATATTTTTTAAAAATTATTTTGATTTGCAATTGTTTTTTCATTTATTAATGGATCATGTTATTATGTATCTTTGTGTCAGGGGTTTTTGCGAGTAACTAGGACTTGTTGTTCTTTCACAATGAAGGGACGTTGTTCAAATTGTAATAGGAAGAAATCTTCCTCTGACTTTCATGATCATTGTATTAATTGTAGTCAGTGTTCTCGCATTAATCCCTGTCCTATATGTGAATATTGGGATGAGAAACATTGGAAACGTGTGTCACGATATGTTGTTTCTGGAGAAAGGGCGATGCCGGCTGTTTCTCCGCAAGGTCACTCTACTCTCTCAGTTTCTATTTCAGAGGAACCAGAACAGGGTGATGTTTCCATGTTATCTTCTACAAGTGTGCGTCCGTCCTCACAAATGAATTCAGAGCTAGCGGCAAAAGTGCTCATGGAGATTAGACAAATGTCGTCCGCTAGCTCGCCCGGTGTAGCGTCCATTCACCGAATGGTTCGGCAGCCGGGTTCGTCCGATGCGGTCCAAGAGGAAGTTTTGGGTGATGCGAGCACTATAAACATAATAGATGCACACCCAGTGACGGCGGATAGTAAGTGAGAACGGAGGAAGCCTTTGAGTCCGGTTCCTAGCTCGTCCAGGTCCAGCCGGGCCGCGAGCGAGAGAGGCCCCTCTCTCGTACAACAACATCTGGGACCAGATGTTGTGGTACAAAATGTGTCTTTAGCGGAGCATACGTCCGTCGCTCGGGACGCTCCGTTGTATAAGCAGTCCGCAGAGACTGTTAAGGCTTCCTCTTCTCGTCAGCGCACACGACCGCACCTTGGCTGCGTGACCGCCGATATATTACCAGCTTCGCCGATCAAGGATTCTTCAGCGACCAGGTCACACCATCCGGCAGCCAGGGATTCGAGACCGATGGACTCCGGACGTTCGCATAGGAAAAGTATGCGGGAGTCATCTGATGCAGAGCTGCCCTCGGCGAAGCAGCGAAAGACTGCGCCTCCGCAGGTCTCGACGCTGGACATTCTTGTGCAGATAGCACAGCTTATCGCAGCATCCCAGCAGCCGACAGAAACGGTGTCGGATCGAGAATTATCCGACGACGCTGGGTCGGTACGCTCCGCCGAAGCATCGGGGGCGGACGACCGGGAACATCATGAGGTCCGACCGGATGGTGAAAGGGATACGGATGACTTGGAGCTATCCCTCTGGAACAACATAAAGCTGCCGTGGACTTCATTCGGCACTTTCTCCCTCAAGTTGTTCCGTCGGGCCAGACTGCTGCGGTTCCGGACAAGAGAATTATAGCGTCATTGGACTCTGAATTTTTTGAGCGGTTCAGGGACATCGCTCCCGAGTTTCCGTCGCAGTCCAATAATGTTGCAAGAACATTTGAATTATTGAACGACGCTATATTTAAACTTGCTTCCAGGATGGGGAAAGCAGGTTTCTTGTCCGCTAATACTCTCAACCTGCCTTTCATTAATGCAAGGAATAAATTCGATACGGCAGGACAGGGTATACCGAGAGTTCCTCTGCGTATGGACGACGAGGCGGAAGACTTAGAGCTATCTTTACCGTCGTCAGCTTCTATTCCAACCGCGGTGTTGGAAACAGCTATTGCGTCTAACAGAGCCAATTTAGATGCCTTATCTTACGCAGATCACCTTACTAAGGCGTTATCACTGCGCCTTCAGGGGAAAGAGTTTCAGGATATACAATCCTCTTGAAGACTTCTTTCAAGGGCAGTAGCTTATTCCACGTGTAACTCCGCCCTTTCAGTGGCAAATCTGGAGTTGGTTAGACGTGACGCAGCCCTAGCTACATCCACACTAGTGGATTCTAAGGTGAAGAACTCTCTTAGAGTCGCTTCGGTCTCAGGAGAACTTCTCTTTGACGGCAAGCTTTCCGCTATTTATGATAAAATTACAAAGAAAGCTAAGGATTCTCTGTTGTTCAAATCTGCTCCTAAGAAGTCGGATACAGCAGACACGAATAAGACAGGCACTTCTGGGTCTAATGCGCCCAAGTGAGGTTCCTATAGAGGTTCCGGTGCGTCCTCTTGGTCTTATTCGAGAGACCGTCAGGATAGCGACTCTCGTTCGGGACGTCCTTCAGGCCGGGACAATCGGTCGGACGCTCCGAGGTCGACGGGGCGAGGTGCGGGCCGTGGAAGACGTGGTTTCTCCTACCGCAGGCCTCGCAGGTCCAGGAGGTGATGGCTTAAACCTCTATCGCGTTCCGGTTGGCGGAAGATTGTCAAGCTTTTCACAAGAATGGGCGTCGATTACGGACGACCCTTGGGTGAGAGGAGTGACTTCGGAAGGTCTAAAGATATCCTTCAAACGAAAGCCTCCATTAACTCGAAGTCCAAAGTGGACTCATCTTCCGTCAAATCCGCAGAAAAGAGACGCTCTGTTATCAGAGGTGCAGTCTCTTTTAATGAAGAACGCGGTAGAGGTCGTAGAAAACCAGGAATCTCTGGGATTCTACAGCCATCTGTTTCTGGTTCCGAAACCAGACGCTCGTTCCGTCCAGTCATAGATTTGAGCTGGATAAACAAGCTGATCGTCGCTCTGAAGTTTTATATGGAGACGATTCGATCGGTCAGAGCGAGTATTCGGGTGAACGATTATGCAACGAGCATAGATCTCAAAGATGCGTACTTTCACGTCATGGTACATCCGACATTCCGAAAGTATCTACGCTTCGCAGTCCTAGGAGTGGTGTATCAATTCTGGGCGATGTGCTTCGGATTGAATCTAGCACCCTGGGCTTTCACTCGGGTAATGAACTCGGTAATGATCTATTTCCGAGCTCATTCGTCTGCGGTAACGTCGGCCTACCTGGACGACATTCTTCAGAGGTACGGCAACGAGTTAACGCTTCAGAACGATGTTCAGAATCTTCTTCTATTGCTCCGACGTCTCGGTTTTATAGTAAACGAGGAGAAGTCGGATCTGGTGCCGTCCAAGTCATTCACTCATCTGGGAATGAGCTTCGAGATGCACAACAATCTCGTTCGTCTGCCGTTAACCAGAGCGAAATTAGTCAGTTGTTACGCTCGCTATTGTCTGCACACAGACAAAGTCACGGCGAGAGAATTTATGAGACTGATAGGTCTGTGCGGAGCCGCCGCGGATCTCATTCCGATGGGGCGGTTACGCACACGTCCTCTTCAAATTTTCTTGACTCAGAATTGGAGTGTGAAAATTCATTCGCTCGATGTAGACGTTCTCTTGTCAGATCAAGTGAAACGAGAGATTCAGACTTGGGCAAACATTCAGTGGTTAACTCAGGGAGTTCCGCTGCAGTTGCCGGATCCGAGTTTTACCGTTATGACGGATGCCAGTCAAACAGGTTGGGGTGCATCATTAATCCCAACGGATTCGAGATGCCAGGGTCTTTGGGATCCGCAATTCCTGTGCAAGCACATAAACATCAAGGAAATGATGTCAATTTGGCTTGCGTTACGTCACTGGATGGACATTATTCACGATGCTCATGTCCGAATCCTATCCGACAATACGACAGTAGTGGCGTATATACGGAATCAGGGTGGCACTCATTCAGTTCCGTTGTTCAATCTAACGGAAAGAATCCTTTTGTTTGCGCTAGAACATCACGTTCTTCTTTCGGTCCGTCACATACCGGGTCGTCTGAATGTGCTAGCAGACTCCCTTTCACGAAAGGGTCGCTTGTTGCCGTCGGAGTGGACTCTCAACAAACAAGTATTCAATCAGATTTGCTACCAATGGGAACGGCCAATGATAGACTTATTTGCGACACATCTCAACAATCAGTTGCAGACATATATGTCTCCGTGTCCGGATCCAAGAGCATTTGCAGTAGACGCTCTGTCGACCCCTTGGGACGGAATGATAGGATATGCGTATCCTCCAGCGCCGTTAATTCAACAAGTATTGCTAAAGATAAAACAATCTCAGTGCAAGATTCTGTTGGTAGCATCTCTGTCGCCACAGAGACCGTGGATAAATCTACTCAGGTGTCTGTTGTGGGACCTACCGCGGAAGCTTCCTCCACGGGAGGATCTTCTTTCGCAGGGGAAATCGCGCCAACTCCATCACAACCCGCAACGTCTCAACCTTCACATTTTTCCGTTGTGCGGTCCTTCTTGCATGGCAAGCACTTTACAGTACGAGCAGTGGACGCGATTTCTAACTGTAGGAGGACCTCCTCTTCGCTAAACTATGCGGCTAAGTGGAAGGTTTTTCGTCGTTGGTGTAGGGATCATTCTGTAGATATATTCGATCCCTCTATACCAGACATTGCAAACTTTCTAGTATACTTGTTTGACGAAATCAAACTGCAGCCTGTTACTATAAAGGGTTATAGATCTATGTTATCTGATACCTATGCACATCATGATAGTTTACAAATTGGATCTAATGTCTCTTTATCTAAGTTGGTTAGAAACTTTTCGATAAATAGACCCAGAACTCTTAGATTAATTCCTAAGTGGAATTTAGCTTGGGTTCTTCTTAAATTGAAGGAAAAGCCATTTGAACCTCTTGGGACAGTAGATTTCAAATTCTTATCTTATAAGACAGCTTTTCTCTTAGCTTTCTCTTCTGCTAGAAGAGTCAGTGAGCTTCATGCACTATCGGTGGATGATTCTCATTATCGTAGTGTTGGGAACACTATCACCTTCACTACTAATGTGGGTTTTTAGCTAAGAATCAGGCTCCTAATAAATATCCGGAACCTATTGTTATTAAGGCTCTTCCGTCTTCAGACGGGCGTAGGCCTTTACTCTGGCCTGTTAGAGCATTACGTATCTATAAACAGAGATCTCAGTTTATCAGAAAGGGACGGAAACGTTTCTGTCTTTGATGCCTAATAGAAAGGTCATTTCAGTCCATTCTATTGCTAGATGGATTCAATTAACTATCCGTACTGCTTATGAAGATTTATCTTCTTCTCAGCAGTCTGTGCTTAAGATTTATGCTCATGAAGTAAGAGCTCTTTCTACTTCCTGGGCTTATGCTAATAGTGTTGCTATTACAGATTTAATGAAGGCTGCTTATTGGTCTCAGCCATCCACATTTACGAATTTTTATCTCAGAAATATTGAGTCCATTTCTGGAGACCTGCATTGTTTAGGTCTGTTATCTGTTGCTCAGAATGTCGTCCACTAAACAGTTGCAACTATAGTTATGCAGGCTTTCTGTTCCGGCAGTGACTCCGTCCGGCTGCCCTCTTCGCTCTGGGCTATTTGACCCAGGGCAAGGGGAAGGGGGGGGGGGGGGGGTGCGGGTGTTCCCTTAGGTCACCTGCTTTATAGTGAAAAGCAAGGGAATGCCTCCTCCAAGTCAGTATTTCTGAGTCGCTTCCGGGATAGTTTTAAAGTGTAATATTAATGTTAAAATTCATTCATGTCTTATTTTTAAAGTGTAGCTCGGTGTGAAGCATTTGTATATGTCAAGTGTCAAACGGGCTTTAATATACAATACTCGGACACTTTTAAATGACTATAAAGAGTCTCAATTCTCTGGACTACTTTATTTATTGGCTTGCTTTAAAAATAATTAGTATAAGGGTTATACTGGATGTTAATAGAGAACATGAATGTTATTGTGCTCAATTATTAAGGGTAGTGTATCTTTCTAATTTAATATTAAATAAGAAAGATACATGTAAAGCCTAATACTCCTTTTCTCCTTAAGGGGTTACCTCTTTACTATATAGTTGAGCTTATTGGATTTTCCTCTATGTCCTAGGCCCTCCAGCCTGTTTACTATTCAGCTAAGTCTGGGTCATTGGTACAGTATAAAAATGTTAAAAAATTTATAGTAATTTATATATTTTTTATACTTACCAATGACCCAGACGGGGATGGCCCTCCCTGGAGTTGAGAACTCTTGCCTCCCCGCTGAGTACATAGCGCTGACCAGGCACTGCCAGTAAGAATGATAATTGGCGCCAATTTCGGGACGTCTGCGTCTCTGCGCATGCGCAGTAGAGGCGTAGTATGGAGGTCCTTTAGGACATGATTTCTTTTTGTTTTGGATGCAAATTTTGGGGATTGGGGGGCAAAATTTGTGTTTGGCCCTGGTTTTGTTAGAGTTAGCACCAGCTAAGTCTGGGTCATCGGTAAGTATAAAAAATATATAAATTACTATAAATTTTTTAACTTTGTACAGAACTTCTGTATGAAAGTTCTGATTTGAATAAATTTTTGTATGAATGTTTAGTAACATGGAGGACATCACATATAGTACAGGTTTTTTTCTCGTGCAGAAATTATGCAAATTAGATGAACTTTGATTTATTCAGTGCAACTTATACACTGTAAGTGCACATGTCAATACGGCTCGGGCTAGAGGCTGTATTTATGAACCGATCTTCACAAAACTTCTTGGGTGCCTTTGTTATCACCTTGGGACGAGAACGAGTGTTTCTGGGTTTGGTCCAAAATTCAAGATGGCTGCCAGTGGCCATTTTGTACTGAAATACGGTCCAATCAGTTTTTTGTCACAACTTCTATACAGCTTGTATTTATGAACTGATCTTCACGAAACTTCTTGGGTACCTTTGTTTTCACCTTGGGACAGGAATGAGTGTGTTTTGGGGTGCCTTTGTTATCACTGTGCTATGAGAACAAATATTTTGGGGTTCAGTCAGACCCACTTTGGGACTCAAAGATTTCTTTTCTAGTTTAGCATCTGACCGTCACCCACCTTTACAAATCTTTACCTATACATTTGTTACAGGCTACGGTCAGTATTCATGTACAGACTGTTACAATACTTTATATGTACCTTTGTTATCAGGTCATTACCTAGATGTTTGTCATTGCTCTGTCACATACTATACAAGTACATGTCTTAACAAGTTGAGCTACAGTGTCATTGACACTTTCATTTGAAAATTGTATAGCATCTTTATGTATCAATTCAATAAACAATAATGAGTGCGTTTGTTCCCTAGAAAGCATTTGACACTTAGTTACATGTATGTTAGAGGTAGGCCTACTTCAAAGAAAAAGACATACGGTACAGACATACTGATTTGGTACTCTGCCAGTGTGTCAGTAGACATCTATCCCCATTTACCCTTTTTATCGAATGAATCCTTGAGGACTTGGAGGCAAATCGGCAGTTCATGGACCACCATTTATTCAACCTGGTGATCCATGACCTGCTGATTTGCCATTGAACCATACTCGTGATGCAACACCGCTTATTTTGAACCCTGAACGACAAAAGAAGAGGGAATTCTCTGCAAATTTTCTGTAAAAAGCAATGCTGCATTTCTGTTGAATAGGAACAACCCCTGAGAATGCTTCCTTTCAGGTTCAGGTTCCTTTGCATGTTTGAAATAATGGTTTGGTTTCAGTAATTGTGAGAACTGAAAAACTGGGCCAACGATTTTCGTCAACTTCAATTTTTTTGCTTCATCCCAAACGTATAATCTATAAAAAAATGTGCACTCATAGGCTTGGAATAATTTCCAGGTACGCTGATACGTAACGCTACGGCACCCTGCGATATGGATACCAGTGCAGACATCCAAATTTTGTATCGTAATACCACTATATAGGCCGGTCACCAATCTTAATATTCCAACTATTTCACTCTCAGTGCATTCGACACATCAAATTTTAGGCTTGGATGATTTGCCAACTCAAATACCCTGCAATTCAATTCAGAATATAACACGGGGGTACACTGGAATACCGGTTATTACAGGGTATTTTGTTCGCACTCGTATTGCAGTTTGCGAAGCAAGATTTCCCAGGTGTGATCCAATCAATTTGGTTCGCATGGTATGATTCAATATTTTATGCACTCATCCAACATTCCAATTCAAAAATGGTAAAACTACAGATAAATGTGCAGTGTGACAGTACACAAATTTATTATGGAAGTCTGTTGGTCATGCAAAATTATAAATTTAACCACCATTTTACGATTGTTTTCAAATCAGTTGACAAAACCCCACTGGTGTTTTTTGTGATGTCGGTGCCTATAAATTAGCTCCCTTGATGTGGACCTGCCACCAGTCATTCTTTGTAATCATCTTCCATGACTTTTTTCATTCAGGTGGATCTATTTGAAAATTGCAAAGTGGAAACCAAATCATGAACATGTCTCAATCACTGATGTATTTATTTTTCATTGCCATCACAAGGGTATTTACTTTTCATTGCCAACACAAGGGACCAGGGTACTCTAGCTTTTTATGTATTCGGTAAGGTTAGTTGTCGCGATCATCAGAGGACTACTTACCTATTTTGGTTGTAATTACCTGTGCCTGTGACTAAAGTCGTCTTTATTCTAAAACTGAAAAGTAGAAGGGTGTGCTTAGACACAGAGGGGCCACTTGTTAACTCACATTTGTAAAGTTAGGGATATGATCTCGGACACAAGTAACCAGATAGTGCAGTACATGATAGACATTGGGGGGGGGGGCTGAAATTGATCCCCCCCCCCCCCCCCCCTGCTCCTGAATGTATCTGTATTCCCCAGCTATGAATTCCTAGCTCCATCACTGTCGCTATGTGATCTTAACTGTAGGGGGGGGGGGCTGAAATTGAACCCCCCTCTGCTCCTGAATGTATCTGTATTACCCAGCTATGAATTCCTAGCTCCATCAATGTCGCTATGTGATCTTAACTAGCTTCAATACCGGAATGTATATAAAGATATGTATCCAGTGATAATCCAGATACAGTAGAACTGACTTGAGAGACCGCCCTTTTTGCCAGGCAAAAGTGGTCTCTCAAAACAGGTGGTCTCTCATAACAGGTCCATTACAGAGTAAAACAGCCAAATCATACAAGGTCACAGCAGTCTCTCAAGGTAGGTGGTCTCTCACAACAGTGGTCTCTCAGAACAGGTTTTACTGTACATATCGTATCGTGAATCGCATACTTAGATTTGAATCATACCATGAATTTGGTGTATCATCACAAGCCTATAAGTGAATTATATTCAATAAAAGAGTATTTTATGATAAATATTTCACAAACAGGTGTTTCTGTTTTATTTATTAGCTCACCTGACTGAAAGTCAAGGTGAGCTTTTCTTATCACTCTTCGTCCGTCGTCCTGCGTGAAGGTGGTGTTTGAGCCTCTTTCTCCTAAACCACTGGCCACATTTTAATTAAATTTCATGTAAGTAGTGGTTATATAGAGGCATTTTGATTTTTATCCAAAATAGGTTTCGGCTCATATTGAGCAGAGGTGTGGGGAAAAAATGGCCAAATTTTTTGAAAATCTTCTTCTAATGAACCACCAGTAGCAGAGACTTGATATGTGGTATTCAGAGTCCTTTTGGGGTTTAGAATCAAGTTTGTTCAAGAGAAGTTTGTCGGGCATTATTTGCCTTCGTTATGGGATGGGCAAAAATTTTGGCCACACCTAAAATTTCTATTTTCAGAACAGTGAGGTTGATTTGAACCAAATTTGATATGAGATGATAATGGGTCATAAGTAGTTGATTGATGCCAAAAAAAAAAATTTTCTCATTGCCCCGTGGGAACCTCGGGAGCTAAAAATAGGAAAAACCATAAAACTGCCATATCTCCAAAACTACACGGCACACAGAATTCTTATTTTGTATAAAGCTTACTTATCGGTTTGATCACAAGGTACTTTTTTCAGGACTTTGAAAAAGTGCTGAGTCAGCAGTTTTTTAACACTGTAGGCAATGGGAAAAAGATTAAAAAATCTTCTCCAGATCCACCAGGCAGAATCTTTTGATATTTGGTATGTAACATTGTGGGGTGGATCTGATTGAAGTTTGTTCAAATCGGCTCCCTGGATTCATATTTGGGCTCACTATAGAAGCCCGAATTCGAACTTAGTGCATTTCAGGCAAATTTTTAAAAAAATCTTCTTCTCCAGATCGAGCAGGCAGAATCTTTCGATATTTGGCATGCAACATTGTGGGGTGGATCTGATTCAACTTTGTTCAAATCGGCCCCCTGGGTTTATATTTGGGCTCAGTATAGAAGCTTGAATTCGAACTTGGTGCATTTCAGGCAAATTTCTTCAAAAATCTTCTTCTCCAGATCCAGCAGGCAGGATCTTTTGATATTTGGTATGCAACATTGTGGGGTGGATTTGATTCAAGTTTGTTCAAAACAGCCCCCGGATTCATATTTGGGCTCAGTATAGAAGCCCGAATTTGAACTTAATGCATTTCAGGCAAATTTCTGAAAAAATCTTCTTCTCCAGATCCAGCAGGCAGAATCTTTTGATATTTGGTATGCAACATTGTGGGGTGGATCTGATTCAAGTTTATTCAAATCGGCACCCTGGGTTTATATTTGGGCTCAGTATAGAAGCTCGAATTCGAACTTAGTGCATTTCAGGCAAATTTCTTCAAAAATCTTCTCCAGATCCAGCAGGCAGAATCTTTTGATATTTGGTATGTAACATTGTGGGGTGGATCTGATTGAAGTTTGTTCAAATCGGCTCCCTGGATTCATATTTGAACTCACTATAGAAGCCCAAATTCGAACTTGGTGCATTTCAGGCAAATTTTTAAAAAAATCTTCTTCTCCAGATCGAGCAGGCAGAATCTTTTGATATTTGGCATGCAACATTGTGGGGTGGATCTGATTCAAGTTTGTTCAAATCGGCCCCCTGGGTTTATATTTGGGCTCAGTATAGAAGCTCGAATTCGAACTTAGTGCATTTCAGGCAAATTTCTTAAAAAATCTTCTTCTCCAGATCCAGCAGGCAGAATCTTTTGATATTTGGTATGCAACATTGTGCGGTGGATCTGATTCAAGTTTGTTAAAATTGGCCCCCTGGATTCATATTTGGGCTCACTATAGAAGCCCGAATTCGAACTTAGTGCATTTCAGGAAAATTTCTTAAAAAATCTTCTCCAGATTCAGCATGCAGAATCTTTTGATATTTGGTATGCAACATTGTGGGGTGGATCTGATTCAAGTTTGTTCAAATCGGCTCCCTAGATTCATATTTGGGCTCACTGTAGAAGCTCGAATTCGAACTTATTGCATTTCAGGCAAATTTCTTTGAAAATCTTCTTCTCAAGTTCCAGCAGGCTGAATCTTTTGATATTGGGTATGCACCATGCTTAGGGGGTGAGATTCAAGTTTGTTCAAGCCAAGTCCCTGGGTTCATATTTGGGCTCACTGTGGTAGCCCGAATTATAACTTAGTTCAAAATGAGAAATTTTCTTTAAAAATCTTCTTCAGATCCAGCAGTTGGAATGTTTTGATATTTGATATGCAGCATCCTTAGGGGGTGAGATTCAAGTTTGTTCAAGCCATGTCCCTAGGTCCATATTTGGACTCACTGTGGGGGCTTGAATTGTAACTTAGTTCAAAATGAGGAATTTTCTTTAAAAATCTTCTTCTTCAGATCCAGCAGTCGGAATGTTTTGATATTTGGTGTGCAGCATCCTTAGGGAGAGAGATTTAAGTTTGTTAAAGCCAAGTCCCTGGGTTCATATATGGGCTCCCTGTGGGAGCCCGAATTATAACTTAGTTCAGTATGAGAAATATTCTTCAAAAATCTTCTTTTTTTTTTTAGATCCACTGGTCAGAATCTTTGGATATTTGGTTTTAGCAGCTTTTCTTAGGAGGAGCAGATGCAACTTGTTGAAATCAATTCTCTGGGTTGATATTTAGGCTACCATGTCAGGTGAGCGCCCTTGGGGCCTCTTGTTCATTTCAATTTCGGTGTCTTGGTCAATTTACGAGTGCCAAAGCAAAAATAGGTGACTTTAGCACATTACCTTTTGGCATCCACCTTCACTTAGATAATGATTCCTGATGAATAAAATGAACAAAAAAGAATTAAACAATATGTATTTATTTAGTCCAAATATCCACTTGCATTTTTATTCAGTTCTCCAATCGATCTATAATCCACCATGGCAAAGCAGAAGAATATAGTTTACAAATGGGTCTCAATTTGCTCACAGAAATTCACTTTGCTTCTGTGATGTGCTGAAAAGTTACAGTAGAACATCGATACACAGGCAGGCCTGGCATTCTTTAGGAGTGCTGCACACCTAGAAAAAATTGTGAAGGGCAGTTTTTGCACCCCTTGATTTTCTGGAATGCCAGACCTGTTTGGGATTGCCTTTAAAATCTTTTATCATTTGACAATGTTGCATTGATAAGCATTAATTCATAACCCATTATGTGTTGCATGTACTGTTTCTGTGGCTTACAATTACCCACAGACCCTTACCCAGTTATAAATTTATCGATTTTTAGTGTTTTTGCAATGTTAAGACTTTTTTGTCAGTCTGGCCTGTTTTGCTGTACATGAGTGGAGGTATTTTCTGACCTGTTTTGCTGTACATGAGTTTTTAATGCAATGTTATACTTTTTTGACACTATGGACTGTGAAAATTTCTAACCCGTTTTTCTTACATGTACTTGAGGGGAGGGTTCCACCGGTATGCTGTGGCTTTTATATTTCATACATGTGTTAAATGCATCTATACAAGACATCATTAACCCTTGGTGGGACATTTTTTGGAGATTTTGGACTTTTTAAATGCAGTGTTACCTTTTTTTGTTAGTGTGGACTAAGAGCATTTTTTACAGATTTGTGATAAACCTAGGTTTATTGCATACCATGCATTGGTGAGCTAATGGGGATAGACACACACCCCTCTTGTTTACCATGGCATAAATGGCATCAGCAAAATTTTAGCCTTTGAACCAACCTGGTGCCATTGGTGGTCTAAGAGCTGAAAATTTCTAATTCTTGTGTACTGTTCGCGTACTAGCTTTTCCTGGAAATTCATCCAATAATACTTCCTACTAGGTTGAGCCCTTTAACAGTAGTTTTTCCTATACATCCAGTACTGTAGAAAATAACCAAAACTGTGAACCAAGGACAGAAAGAAAAAAAACAAACTGAAAACCGAGCAAAATATTTCATAACTGTCCATCTCTTTAAAACATGCATCAGCTTCGCCATCAGGCTTTTCAAGGTTTCACCCATATATATAAAGCAAGCATTGTTTTGTGTTTGTGCATGTTGAAGAACCATTCTAATCAAATATCAGTAATGTTTTTTAGCTTTGATAGCCTTTGAATCCGCATGCAAACAGGGCAAGCTGCACGCATTCGACTCAAGTTGAACAGTATTGGGAAAATAAAGTACAGCGGTATAGAAAAACATACTCTGGTATACCAAATTATTGAATAATTTTATTCAATTTCAGTGTCTGAAACTCTGTTTAAATGTTGCGTGTAATGGGTTTTATTACTCAATAATTAATGTAATTGATGGATCCCAAGAAAATATACTTTTTTCAGGTCAAAAAGAAAGGTTAAGGTAGGTAAGACATTGATTCACATCAGCGTGATCAACGTGGGTGGAACAGAAGGTGAATGAATCATGAATAATGATCAGTTAGTGATTCTGAAATTCTGTTTGGTTAATAGGATAATCTCTCTTGTATTGATAAGCAGGGATGCATGAGTTAAAAGAGATGGTACGAAGTTAGCCCACAAGTTTCTGCCATACCTATGATAGTAGTGACATAGGATGAAATGCGGAAATTGTTACATTCGCGACGTTTTTAATTATTCTCACAGCATACATGCACACTGGAAGTTTCTCGTGTCAGTGTTAGTAAAATAGGTGTTTCTCAGCAACTATCTTTTCAGTAATTACTGTTTGCTGTGTTTACTTACCTTGTTACATCATGTTAATACTGGACTCTGGTATTCCAAATATTTTATTTACGCACGATAAGTCGGTAATGAAAAGGTATGGTTTTCAAAACCGAAAATCTTTGATATATTGAAATACCATTCAGCTCTAGTTACTCTACATTCGACACATTGCTCTACAAAACTGGGAACAGTTTGCCATCAAAATCAGATATTTTGTCCCTGCCATGAATTATTGGTTTGTGATTTATCCTCCACATGCTCTGACCACATTTTAATATCTGCCCAACCCCTTCCCCTCCACCCCCTCCCCCATCCACGCGCATGTACATGTACATACAAGGTACAAAGTAATGTGTTATGGAATACGTTTTTCAATTTTGACTGGTTTACTAAAGTGTTTGGAAGCGAAGATGGCTTTGAAAGTAGACTGAAGATGAATGCGAGATTTTGCCAATTCCCACCTGCTTATCCAGCAGTAAACAGTGTGCTGGGGTCATCGTTTGATTCTATTCCACATGTAATTTGTGCTAAACTGCTCAATGTTTAAAACTGACACCTTGGTCTGTTGTTTAAAATTGTTGACACCTTGGTCTGTTGTTTAAAATTGACACCTTGATCTGTCGATTTACCACGTCAGAAGTCAACAATAGGACAAAATTTGCAGTTGAATCTAACTGTGGGAATTCCTATTTGGATATACTGAACACCTGTGATCATCAGTATTTGACTGAAAATTACAATCGATGATTGGGAATCGGTACGAGTGTGACATATCGGTATGCGTGGGGTGGACGTACTGCAAAATTGACTGTTGATGTCGGCACTTGCGGTGCATGCACATGCATGTCAAATGCAGTCGAACACAAAAAGAAGTAGGGGAAGGGGTGGGGGTGGATCCACACTAATAGGGAATGTCGCCTGTCCACTATAATGCCATGTATGTATAACATCACATCATAGGTATGGTATATACCATGGACTCCCTGGAAAGCCTTTTAGTTTCAAAGAGTGGCTTGTGTTGCAGTTTCAGTATTTCGTTAAGCTTTTCCATTTGGTTAAATAAGAAGAAATAAAAAACGAAACAGAGTTCAGTCCTTTATCACAACCAAAACCGAGGCAAAATGTCACTATCGAACAGCTCTTAAATTTTTTGGTAGAAAAAATACTGATACAGTAAAACCTGTTTTGAGAAACCACTGTCATGAGAGACCACATGTCTTGAAAGACGACATGTCTTGAAAGACCTCTATGGTGTTGTCCCGTTTGCTTGTTTTACTCTGTAATAGACCTGTCACGAGAGACCACCTGTTTTGAGATACCACTTTTGCCTGCCAAAAATAGTGGTCTCTCAAGACAGGTTCTACTGTACCAACACTAGGCTCAAAATTTCAGTACTGCCCATCTCTAAAAAGTTTTTTCTCTTTTCAGGTAACTAAGGTTCTAGGTCGTACTGGATCACAAGGACAGTGTACACAGGTATATTTTCACGTAGTGGAAGAAGCACCTTTTTACTTGGGTAGACAAATCTAGTCCGCAGTCCTGGTAATTCATCCTTGTTTCCTCGGCAAAAAAACTGCTGTGGAAAACTGGTGCTTCTACGGCAATTGCTGTGGAGCCTGTTCGATTGTGTAAAAATCTTCGGGGCTGGGCAGAATCTCAACTGCCATGTATATGTAGTATGCGCCAAAGTGAAAACTTTCAAGTAACTTTAACATGTGAAAGTAGTTCGAGATACATGTGTATATAATCACAATCAACATGCAGAATCTTTCAATTAGATCATGCCACTAATATCATGAACCATGTGAATGCGGAGAAAAAATCTTAAGTAAGTTGGCGACTTGCTCAATATGTAGACTGTGAGTGTAAATAAGATGTAGCATAACCACAAACTAAGTATCTCACTACTTCTATGTTGATAACACCAGAATCTGACATCAGTTTCTGGAAAGCTCTTACAGAGCTTTCCAGAAACTGATGTCAGATTCTGGTGTTATCAACATAGAAGAAGCAGAACACACAGTTTCTAGTGGTTATGCTGCATCTTGTACTGTAAAGTGTAAGATTAGCAATACAGCATAGTGCAACCAACCCACATGGTTTGATTCCTTGTGTAACCTGGAAGTTGTGGAATTTCTGCCACCACAAGGCTTTCTGAAGAAGCCATCCTCGGTAGTATTTTTGCCGTGGATATTTTTCGTTTCCTCGGCATTTTCCTCGGCACTGCTGAGGGTGAATTACCAGGGGTGAGTCCGGCCTTAAAATTTGTCCCTATTTGCAAGAAATGTTTTTGAATCTTGCATACTCCTGCTGCTAGAACCAATTTTCAGGTTGTAAATAATTTAGAATTTGAGAGCAATGTTACATGCATGCCCTTGAGAGTACAATCAGTACATATTCCATACTCAAAAAAATACCTCATACATGTATATATATTTACTAAAGTTTAATCCCTTGAGGCCTAGTTACAATTATTTTGGTGTCGAGTTACCTGTATTACATGTACATGTAGACCACATGTTCCAGCATACATGATTTTGGTGGTCTTACTGATGGAATTTACAGTACCTTGACAATCAGGGATTATTCTGCCCTCTTTTTGGAAAGGGTCCGGGGCCCATGCCACTGGGAACATTTGTATTATGGGTGCTCCAATTGGGAATTTGTTTTTTTTTTGGTAAAAACACATACAAATTTTATAAACAAATTGAACAGAGAACACTAAGACCGATACCCAAGCAACTGCATTTATATTAAAAGTAAGTTTTAAAATAAACAGTCACATGCAGTCATGTTCACACAGTTTCTGTAGTCTCGATTAAATTATTTTCATACAACTAAAGATCTTGTCATTTGCCTTTGAATTTTGGGACTTCGTTACACAGGCAATTGAAATTTAAATGTATAATTAGTTTCCTGAACTTTGTGGTCATAAGACCTCAGAAAAATAGTTTTTTGAGGCCTTATGACTACCCAGTTTAGGGCACCAGTTGTGCATTAATTTGATTAAATTTTTGTTTGAGTGAGAGTGGGAAATTGAGGGTTAAGAATTGAGAAAAAACATGCCTAAATGTCATTGGAAAATGATTCCGTAAACAGCCTCAGTAGATACCCCAAATTATTCTTGACAATGGTTTCTAGAGAAGTCTTGGTCAAGACTTCACTTGACATCACTGCTGAATCAACATGTTTAACTTATAAAGAAGGAGCAAAAGATTATTAGAATTCCCAGGCCTTTAACTGATTGAGTGCTGGAAGCTTAAATTTAGGCTCCAAAGAGAAGTGCTGGTATGATATCGCAATCATATTCTTTTGATGATCTACTATTCAGTTAAAAGTATAAATGATCTGGACCTTTACCATGGGAACCCCAAGTAGTGAAGCAGTGTGGTAAACAAACTCTTTTTACTGGTTAACCCTTTACCCAATGTAACAGCCAAAACCAGCCAGTGCTATTCACAGAAAACGCCAATTAATTTTTGTCATTTTTTGTCTCAAAAACATAGGTTATGGCCCTTCTTTGGAACGAGCTTGATCAGCTCGTTCCAAAGAAGGGCCATAACCTATGTTTTTGAGACAAAAAATGAAAAACATTAGTTATTCAAGAATTTTGTTTGTAAGTGTCATCTGCTTTTCATGTTAGGTAAAAGGGTTAATACCCTTTAACCAATGCATGGGATGGAAGTCCTTTAAAATAGGCAATTTGGATATAAACAATTGGCTGAACTTGACTTTAATCTATGTTGCAGCAGGCCTTAAAATTAGTCCTGATTCCTGCCGAGAGAATCAGTTTTGATTTCAGTTCTACAACTGGAAAGTAATGTTACACCCTTGTACTTGTGAATGCAACCAGTTCATAATACCTTTACCTAGTAAAAACAAACCTCATTATACCCCCACTTTCGAAGAAAATGGGGGTATACTGGATTAGATGCGTCCGTGTGTGAGTCCGTCCGAGAATATTCATAACTTAAGTAAATTATTATATTTTTATACTGTACCAATGACCCAGACATAGCTGGTGCTAACTCTTAAAATATAGGGCCAAACACAAATTTTGCCCCCCAATCCCCAAAATTTGCATCTAAAACTAAAGAAAACATGTCCTGAAAGGCCCTCCACACTTCGCCCCTACTGCGCATGCGCAGTGTCAAGGACGTTCCGAAATTGGCGCCATTTATCATTCTAAGTTTGGCCCTTCATCAGTTAACATCTGACTGATCTTTGTGCTTTTAAATCTCAGTTTAAATGATGCCAGACAGATAAATATTAGTGAAATGGTGATTCTAAGGAGGATAGAAAAGGAGGAGAGGAAAAGAATGTGTGACAGAATATTATCAGGGCTGTAACTTAAAATTTTTTAATGAAATTATGTTAAGTTACCTATTTTCAAGGCAGCAGCCATTTTGTTGTCATTCTGATTATTTAGTTACACTGTTTTTTCAAGTGTTTTTCCTCTCTCCCTGTCCTTTAAGTTCCCCCTTGCTATTCTCCCATGCTTTTGGCATAGTTTCTGTAATTATTATTACTAAAATTTCTTGGGAGTTTTAGCTGTATAACAGAATGAATTCTGTTCTTTCCCCATGTTTACATCTTCACCTACGGGTGGTTAGGCGTTGTGTTCTGCATCTACCATCTGATGTTCTGCAGTTTCTTCCCTGGAAGTCTCTGTTTTGCATCAGATGGTGTATTTTTGGTAACTGATTTCGGGCCTGGGTGCCTGGAGTCTTATTTTAGTGTTTTTACACTCATTGTTTACATTTACAACAGCCCTCTGTGTGAGGGGGGCATTTCTAAATAATAATATCTTTGTTATTTTAATCATAACTAGATACATTATTATTGTTCGTAAGTGTTGAATAAATTGTTTAAAATATTTTTAAAATTTTTGTCCACACTTAGGCTTGGGATCCATTGGGGCTCAACGTTACTTTTCAGAAACTTGGGCTGTTCTGAAAAAATATTTTTTCAAAATATTTTGATTTCAATTATTTTTTCTATATTAATGGATCATATTATTATTATGTATTTTGATTGCCAGGGGTTAGTGCGAGTACCAGGACTTGTTTTCTTTTCACATTGAAAGGATATTGATCAATTGCTTTAAGAGGAAGTCTTCCTCTGACCTTATTATCATTCTATATGTGGTCAGTGTACTCGTATTAACTCCTGTTCTGTATCGTATGATTTCGATGACAATATGGGAAGCGTATGTCACGGTATGTTGTTGGGGATTTGGACACTCCGGTCCTTTCCCCGCAGGGTCACTCTACTTTATCAATTTCTATTTCAGACGATCAAGATTAGGGTGATGTATCTGTGATGTCTTCCAACAGTGTGCCTCCGTCGTCACAATTAATGAAGGGCTAGCGGAAAAGTGCTCATGTAATACGCCAATTGCCTAAGAGGACCCTAGTAGGTTCGACGGCCTTTGACGTCCGCTAGCTCGCCCGGTGTAGCGTCCATTCACCGAATGGTTCGGCAGCCGGGTTCGTCCGTTGCGGTCTAGAAGGAATTTTGGGGTGATGCGAGCACTATAAAATTAACTTAATGCACACCCAGTGACGGCGGATCGGAGGGAGAACGGAGGAAGCCTTTTAGTCCGGTTCATAGCTCGTTCCGGTCCATCCGGACGGCAAGCGAGAGAGGCCCCTCTCTCGTTCAACAACATCTGGCCCCAGATGTTGTGGTACAAATGTGTAGTTAGCGGAGCATACGTCCGTCGCTCGGGACGCTCCGTTGTATAGGCAGTCCGCTGAGACTGCTAAGGCTTCCTCTTCTCGTCAGCGCACACGACCGCACCTTGGCTGCGTGACCGCCGATATATTACCAGCTTCGCCGATCAAGGATTCTTCGGCGACCAGGTCACACCATCCGGCAGCCAGGGATTCGAGACCGATGGACTCCGGACGTTCGCATAGGAAAAGTATGCGGGAGCCATCTGATGCGGAGCTGCCCTCGGCGAAGCAGCGATAGACTGCGCCTCCGCAGGTCTCGACGCCGGACATTCTTGTGCACATAGCACAGCTTATCGCAGCATCCCAGCAGCCGACAGAAACGGTGTCGGATCGAGAATTATCCGACAGTGCTGGGTCGGTAGCCGGGGACTCGAGGCCTGCAGACTCCGGACGTTCGCATAGGAAGTGTGCGGGAGTCAACGTACACGGAGCTTCCAGCGGCAATGCATCGTAAGTCCGCTACTGCACAGGCCTCGGGAACGGATGTGCTTTCCTTAATAGCACAGTTTATCGCAGCATCCCAGCATCAACTGAATCTGTCGCATATATTTTATCCGACGATGCTGGGTCGGGACGCTCCGCGGAAGCGGGTACGGACGTCCGAAAGTTTCATCCGGTCCGATGGGATACCGAAAGGGATTCGGTGGATTTCAAGCTTTCCCTTTCGGAACAACATATGCTGCGATGCCGGATAAGAAACTGATAGCGTCGGTGGACTTAGAAATTTTTGGTTCGGTTCAGGGACATCGTCCCTCAGTTCCGACATAGTCCAATAATGTCACACTAACTTTCGAATTATTGAACGACGCTATATATATTATTATTTTATGCTTGCTATCCAAGCATTTCTGGTTTCTTGTTCGAAGAGTTATGGAGATGTCTTTCAAAAGTGTGCCTCTGTCGTCATAGTTAATGAAGAGTTAGCGGCAATAAGTGCTCATGGAATATGTCTATCGCTTACGGAGTGACATTCGCTAGCTCACCCGGTGTAGCGTACATTCATCGAATGGTTCGGCTGCCGGGTTCGTCCGTTGCGGTCTAGGAAGGAGATTTGGGTGATGCGAGCACTTTAATTACTTTAGTACTCACCCAGTGACGGCAGATTGAGGACAGATCGGAGGAAGCCAACAACATAGGGGACCGCATGTTGTGGTTCAGATATTTTACATTCGGAGCATATGTCCGTTGCTCGGGACGCTCCGTTATATTGACAGTCCGAGAGACTGTCTTTAATGCTTCCTCATCCTCACAGCAGGGCACACGACCGCACATTGGCTACGTGACCTCGAGTATCCGATCAGTTTCGGCATTCAGTGATTCCACAGCGAATAGGTCGCGCCATCCGGTAGCCAAGGGACACGAGGCCTATACACTCCGTTCGCTCGCATATTGGAAGTATGCACGGGGTAACGATCTCGGAGCTTCCTGCGGCAATGCATCGTAAGACCGCTGCTCCTCAGGCCTCAGTGACGGACGTGCTATCCGAGTTAGCACAGTTGTTTCGCAGCATCCCAGCAATTGACGGTTTCTCGGTCGAATCAGGAATTATCCGACGGCGCTGGGTCGGTGCGGTCCGCGGTTGCATCAAGCTACGGACGACCGAACGCTTTATAGGGTCCGACAGGATGGCGAAAGGGATTCGAAAGATTTCGAGTTTTCCCTTTTGTAGTATCGGAAGATGCCTTTCATATCTTCTGGCATTTCTTCCAGTGATTATTTTTCGGACTTCATTGCTGCGATCTTGGATAAGAGACTTATAGCGTCATTGGACTCGGATTTTTCGATCGGTACAGGGACTTTGTCCCTGACTTACCGACGCAGTCCAATATTGTCATTACAACATGTGTTTTATTTTTCGACGCTATATATTTATATATATATATAAGCCTGCTACTAAGCATGATAGTTTAGTTTCTTGTCCGCGTGGCTCATTTCTGCCATTTTATCTTTTTTACATATAGTTTATTTTGGCAGAGCAGGGCATACCGAGAGTTCATATGCGTCTAGACGGTGTGATTAAAGACTGCATATATTCTTTTCGCCGTTATGTCTTTTCCAATTTCAATGTTGGGAACGACATTATGTATAGTAGACTTCACTTAGACGCTTTATTATACGTAATCCGCCTTACTGAGGCGTTATCATTACGTCTTCAAGAAAAGATTTACGGGATATTATTCTCAATGTAATTTCTTTTGAGGGCAGTAGTTTGTTCACGTATAACTCCGCCCTTCAGTGGCTGATTGGAGTTGGTTAGACGTGATGCAGCCCTAGCTACATCCACGCGTGGATAGTAGGTTAAGAACTCTCTCAGAGTCGCTTCGTTCTCGGAGGAGCTTCTCTTCGACGGCAACTTTCCGGCAATCCATGAATTGCTTGATTTATACATTCTCTTGTCTATCTAGTGTTACAAGAGATTCAGACTGGGGCAAACATTCGGTGGTTGACTCAGAGAGTGCCGCCGCAGTTGCCGGACCCGAGTGTGGCTGTTATGATGGTTGCCAGTCAAACAGATTGGGATATATACTGATCCCTACGGATTCGAAGTGCCAGGGTCTTTGGGTTCCGCAGTCTTTTAACTATCAGTTTAACTTCCGCGGAATAATGTTTTTTAGGCTTGCTTTATGTCATTGCATGAACATTATTCAGAAACGCATGCCCAAATTCCTGTCCTTTAATTCGACAGTAGTGGCGTATCTCCGGAACCAGGGAGGCACTCTTTCGTTTCCGTTATTCAATTTAATGGAAAGAATCCGTCTGTTGGTTATACTACACCAAGTTCAGTTTTGGTCCGTCATATTCTGGGTCGTCTGATTGTTTTATCGCACTCCCATTCTCTTACGGGTCGCTTGTTGCTGTCAGAATGGACTCTCAACAAACAAGTATTTAATCAGATTTGCTATCTATGGGAGCGCCCAATGATGTTTTATTTATGACACAGCTTGCTAATCAATTGCAGACGTATGTGTTGGCTTGTCCAGATCTCTGAGCTAATACTGTTAACGTTCTATTGATCTATAGGACGGAATGATAGGATACGCGTATCCTCCGGCGCTGTTGTTTTAGCAGGTATTGCTAAGATAAACAACCACAATACATTTCTGTTGATAGCATCTCTATCTTCACACAGATCATGAGTAATTTACTCTCTTGTCTACTGTGGATCTTAACGTGAAATCTTCCTCTATGTGAGGATCTTTTTTCACTGGGTAAATCGTGTCATCTTTATCACAACCAGCAAGGTCGCAACCTTCATGTATTCCGTTGTGTGGTCCATATTGCATTGTAAGCACTGTACTGGACGAGCTTTGGACGCGATTTTTTACTATAGGAGATCCTCTTCTTCGCTATTCTATGCGACTAAAGTGGAGGCTCTTCCGTCGTGGTGTAGGGATCATTGTGTTCATATGGTTGATCCCTCCATACTACTCATTGCTATTTTTTAGTATACTTGTTTCACAAGATCTACTGCAGCCTGTTGTTATTTAGGTTATATAGGTTTATGTTACCTCATACCTATGCACTCTACGATAGTTTACATTTGAGTCTTTTGTCTCTTTATCTAAGTCAGTTAGTAACTTTTTGATAAATAGACTTAGAATCTTTAGATTAAATTCCTATACGGATTTTAACTTCGGTTCTTATTTAGCTAAGTAATCATTTGAGCCTCTGGAAACAGTAGTTTTCAAATTCTGACCTTTTAGACAGTTATTCTGTTGGTTTCTCTTTTACTGTAGAGTCAGTGAGTTTCATGCACTATCGATGGATGATTTTCACTTTCATAGTTTCGGAATCAATACTTCCGTTACTATTTAGGTTGGATTGTTGCATAAGAGTTAGGCTCCTATTATCCGGAACCTATTATTTTAAGGTCCTTCCGTCTTCGTATGGGCATAGGCCTTTACTCTTTCCGGGTACAGTTTATGTATTTATAAACAGATATCTGTTTATTACAAGGGCGTAAGCTTCTTCTGTCTTTGATGTCTAGTAGAAGGACGTTACGCTCCATTTTATTGTTAATGGATTCTATTAACTAGCGTACTGCTTATGGTATATCATTGGCTTAGCAGTTGTGCTTAAGATTTCGGCTCATGAAGTAAGAGTTCTTCTACTTCTTGGGC
The DNA here is from genome assembly GCA_031216915.1 of Pictodentalium vernedei. Lineage (NCBI taxonomy): Eukaryota > Metazoa > Mollusca > Scaphopoda > Dentaliida > Dentaliidae > Pictodentalium > Pictodentalium vernedei. The sequence goes on from CM062293.1 coordinate 326,292,296, forward strand.
TTACATTAATAGTGTTGCTATTATAGATTTTTGAAGGCTGCTCATTGCGCTCAGCCATCCATTCATGAATTTTATCTCAGAAATATCGAGTCCATTTCTGGAGGCCTCTATTGTTAGGTCTATTCTCTACTGCTCAGAATGTCATTCACTTAACAGTTGCTACTATAGCTAGGTAGGCTGTCTGTTTCGGCAGTGTCTCCGTTCGGCTGCCCTCTTCGCTCTGGGCTATTTGACCCAGGGCAAGAAAAAGGGGGGGGGGAGGGTGTTCCCTTGGGTCACCTGTTTTTTACTATGAAAACAAGGGGATACCTCCTCCGGAGTTAGTAATTCTGAGCTGTTATTAGGATGGTTGTTTAGTGAGAAGTTTAAGTTTATAAAATTCATTCAAGTCTTAGTTTTTAAAGTATAGCTTTTGAATATTGCATATGTCAACGGACATGATTATGCAATTCTCACACACTTTTAGGAGTATAAGAGTCTCTATTCTCTAGACTTACTTTATTATTGGCTTACTTTAAAAATTATTAGTATAAGGATTATTGGATATTAATAGAGTACATGGATGTATGAAGCTCAATTTTTGGAAGGTGTTGTATCTTTCTAATTTATCATAAATAAGAAAGATACATGTAAGGCCTATTACTTCTTTTCCCTACAGGGGATGACTCTATTTTATTTTATTGAGCGTATTCCATTTTGCTCTATGTCCTTGGCCCTCCAGCCTTTTTACTATTCAGCTATGTCTGGGTCATTGGTACAGTATAAAAATGTTAAAAAATTTATAGTAATTTATATATTTTTTATACTTACCAATGACCCAGACGGGGATGGCCCTCCCAGGAGTTGGGAACTCTTGCCTCCCCGCTGAGTACATAGCGCTTACCAGGCACTGGTTATTAGAATGATAAATGGCGCCAATTTCGGAACGTCCTTGACACTGCGCATGCGCAGTAGGGGCGAAGTGTGGAGGGCCTTTCAGGACATGTTTTCTTTAGTTTTAGATGCAAATTTTGGGGATTGGGGGGCAAAATTTGTGTTTGGCCCTATATTTTAAGAGTTAGCACCAGCTATGTCTGGGTCATTGGTAAGTATAAAAAATATATAAATTACTATAAATTTTTTAACTTTCTATAATATTTGTTGATCATACATGTAGGTATGCCCACACTAGTTATTTTTTTTAGTCCCCTACCGGCATCACCGGAGGGGACTATAGGTTTGCACTCTGTCCATCCATCAGTCTGTCTGTCTGTCAGTCACACTTTAGTTTTCCGGAGTTTTTTTGGAAACGCTTCAACGGAATGATTTCATTTTTGGTAAACTACTATAGAACAATGACTTACAGATCAGTTTTGAGTTTTATGCTGATCACATTATTCTTGTGTGAGTTACGGCCCTTGGAAATATGGAAAAGCACCAAAATATCAGTTTTCCCGAGTTTTTTTGGAAACGCTTAAACGGAATGGTTTCATTTTTGGTAAACTACTATAGAACGATGACTTACAGATCAAGTTTGAGTTTCATGCTGATTGCATTATTTTTGTGTGAGTTATGGCCCTTGGAAATATGGAAAAGCACCAAAATATCAGTTTTCCTGACTTTTTTTTTAAACGCTTCAACGGAATGATTTCATTTTTGGTAACCTACTATAGAACGATGACTTACTGATCAAGTTTCATTTACACTTTGTCCATCCATCCGTCAGTCTGTCAGTCACACTGTCAGTCATACTTTAGTTTTCCAGACTTTTTTTGGAAATGCTTCAACCGAATGATTTCATTCTTGGTAACCTACTATATAACGATGACATATAGATCAAATTTGAGTTTCATGCTGATTGCATTATTCTTGTGTGAGTTATGGCCTTGGAAATATGGAAAAGCGCCAAAGTGTCAGTTCTCCGTCAGTCTGTCAGTCTGTCGGTCACACTTTAGTTTTCCAGAGTTTTTTTGGAAACACTTCAACGGAATGATTTCATTTTTGGTAAACTACTATAGAACGATGCCTTACAGATCAAGTTTGAGTTTCATGCTGATTGCATTATTCTTGTGTGAGTTATGGCCCTTGGAAATATGGAAAAAGCGCCAAAATATAAGTTTTCCGGACTTTTTTTTGAAACGCTTCAACGGAATGATTTCATTTTTAGTAACCTACTACAGAACGATGACTTACAGATCAAGTTTGAGTTTCATGGTGATTGCCTTATTCTTGTGTGAGTTATGGCCCTTGGAAATATGGAAAAGCACCAAAATATCAGTTTTCCAGACTTTTTATGTGTACCCATACTATGTATGGTACACATAATGCCGGCATCCGGGGTGGCCATCCGTCGTTCGTCCATCCTTTGTCTGTCTGACTGTCCGTCCAGCGTCTGTATCCATTTCTTTGTCATTCGATAACTTGAAAAATATTGCTTGGATTGTCAAGTTACTTTATATTTGTGTTCAGGTTACTGATGTGCCGTGCTGTATAGTTTTTGGTGTAAATCTGATAATTTGATCCTGAGATATTAACCCATTATCCTTCAAATTGAAAATTCCTCCAATTCCTTTGGCATTCGATAACTTGAAAAATATTGCTTGGATTGTCTAGTTACTTTATATTTGTGTTCAGGTTACTGATTTGCCGAGCTGTATAGTTTTTGGTGTAAATCTAATGGTTTGATCCCGAGATATTAACCCTTTATCCTTCAAATTGAAAATTCCTCCAATCCCTTTGGCATTCGATAACTTGAAAAATATTGCTTGGATTGTCAAGTTACTTTATATTTGTGTTCAGGTTACCGATGTACCGAGCTGTATAGTTTTTGGTGTAAATCTGATGATTTGATCCTGAGATATTAACCCTTTATCCTTCTAATTGAAAATTCCTCCAATCCCTTTGGCATTCAATAACTTGAAAAATATTGCTTGGATTGTCAAGTTACTTTATATTTGTGTTCAGGTTACCGATGTACCGAGCTGTATAATTTTTGGTGTAAATCTGTTATTTTGATCCTGAGATATTAACCCTTTATCCTTCTAATTGAAAATTCCTCCAATCCCTTTGGCATTCGATAACTTGAAAAATATTGCTTGGATTGTCAAGTTACTTTATATTTGTGTTCAGGTTACCGATGTACCGAGCTGTATAGTTTTTGGTGTAAATCTGTTATTTTGATCCTGAGATATTAACCCTTTATCCTTCAAATTGAAAATTCCTCCAGTCCCTTTGGCATTCGATAACTTGAAAAATATTGCTTGGATTGTCAAGTTACTTTATATTTGTGTTCAGGTTACTGATGTTCCAAGCTGTATAGTTTTTGGTGTAAATCTGATAATTTGATCCTGAGATATTAACCCTTTATCCTTCAAATTGAAAATTCCTCCAATCCCTTTTGCATGAGGTAACTCAAAAAATATCAATCCGTTTGTCATGTTACTTTATATATTTATTCAGGTTACTGATGTGCTGTGCTGTATAGTTTTTTTTATGTAAATCTGATAATTTGATCCGGAGATATTAACCCTTTATCCATCAAATTAGACACTCCTCCAATCCATTTCTATATGTACCCATACCATGTATGGTGTACATAATGTCGGCATCCGTGGTGGCCCTCCGTCATACAGCTTTCTACTAGTTGTGCGTATGGGTACACATCTGACGATTTCATCGGCCTATTTTTTGGGGAAACGCTTCAACGGAATGATTTCGTTTTTGGTAACCTACTATAGAACGATGACTTACAGATCAAGTTTGAGTTTCATGCTGATTGCATTATTCTTGTGTGAATTATGGCCCTTGGAAATATGGAAAAGCGTCAAAATATCAGTTTTCCGGACTTTTTTGGAAACGCTTCAACGGAATTCATGCTGATCACATCTAGGTTATAACATTTGTATAATTATTAATGCTCATTAGTCTGGTAGGGGACATTGTATTGCTTCAGCGATATGTGCGCTCTTGTTTTATTACTTGTTCATCTAGAAATTGTGTCCGTCCGAGCCAAATTTTGTCTGTTCATCCTGTATCTCGGGTATCGAATGATCTATTGCAATGAAATTTGCCGTGAACACTGCTTGTGGTATAGGCTTTAAAAAAAGGATTCAACAATATTTCTCACATTCTCCTTCTTTAGAGTTATCCCCATTTTTTGACTTAGAAATTGTAGGAAATAGACATTATTTGTCTGTTCAGCCTGTATATCAGGTATGGGTTATCGGATTTCAGTGAAATATGGCATGCAGTTTGCCTATGACAAAGGTTTCTGCCTCATTGCATAAAACTTCCAAACACCAAACAATTTACCATACCTTTTGACTTAGAAATTGTTGAAAACTTTCGAAGAAAATGGGGGGAGGGGGTATACTGGATCGCGTCTGTCCATCTGTCCGTACGAGAATATTCATAACTTAAGTAAATCATTATGGAATTAAATGAAACTTAGTATGCAATTAAATTGTAACATTGCCCAAGACTAGAATGAATTTCGGTGTTGTCAGATAATTTTTTTTTATTTTATTAGATAATTATACCCCCACTTTCAAAGAAAATGGGCGTATACTGGATTACATGCATCCATCTGTGTGTCCGTCCATGTGTGAGTCCGTCCGAGAATATTCATAATTTTCATAACTTAAGTAAATTATTATTTTTTATAATATTTGTTGGTCATAGGTATGCCCACACTAGGCGGTACACCACATGGGGGTATGCATCGGACGACAGTCCAGCTCTTGTATTTATCTATTTATAAGAGTTTGACCATTAAGAGATAAGTTCCAATTTCTGTGAGTTTCTTGTCATTCGTGAACAGGTAGAACACATTTTCCACCATGCAGGCTTTTGGTGGTCGATGAAAGTTACTGTACAGTACTGTGATCACAAAAGCAAAAAGCAAACAGATAATTTCGATCTGATCGCTACTCAGTCATGAGTCGTGATCAAATCATAATTAACTTCCCACTTTTCATCTGACATCATAGAATCTCACCCACCCAAAAAGAAATGCGAGAACATTGAGCCTGAGACATCATTTTCGGTTAGTTTTCATGATTCGATCTTGATTTTACAATATTTTTTTATGAATTATCGATACACTGGTGTATGTGTCTCCATCTGATCGAGATAAATACCACTTTTGTGATCTCAGTACTGTACTTTGGCCGATTGGCAGTGGTTTCTATTGGAAGTCTTTGGCTGCCTATGTTGGCAGCCTAGACTTCACCAGACACCACTTCCAAGTTAAAGTGTTACCTTATTATATTAAGGGAGCAAATAATAAGAATTCCTAAGGCCTTAAAGGTCACTTTTAGAATCGATGACAAGCACCAAAAGAGCATTTTGCAAGAATCAAAGGTGATTCTCCTTTTCCCTGTGAGTATGATTTGCGTGAATCTATTCTGATTCTGGTATAAATTTTAAGTCCTGTGCAGCTACTATTAGCCATTGTGCAGAAAAATGTGACCTAAAGTCACCAATAAATAAATAAGAAACAAGGACCTCCAGAAATAATTTAGCATTCTACAAGTTGAAGGCACTTCACACTAAGGATTACTACACGTTGATGGTGCTCTTGTCTTCAACTGCTGCTAACCCTTCACAATTGTGTAGTGTTATTAGTAAGCTGAGGAATCTGACAGTTGTGCTCGGTGCTTCTCTCCGGGTACTTTGGCTTCCTCCACCCATAAAACTGTCTGACTTGATGTGACCCTGGCTGTTGAAAGTGTTATGAAACTCCAATAACAATAACCAGCATGACAAGAATGAAATGAACCATTTTGCAAGAATCAAAGTTGGAACGAGCTTGTTGGAATGAGGGAGTGATATTATATGGTTTTGTTGACATTTTAAAAAAAATTGTTTTGCTCCTCTATCTACTTCAATCTGCCAACTAAATGCTCATAGGTTGGAACATTGTAGATTTATAGGAAATACATTTTAGACTAAATCATAACCAGACACCTAATGTACACATAATAAAAGAGGCTAGTGAGTATTTGTACATTTGTTGATAACATGGGGGCCTTTAAATTCCCCAAACAAGCAATGGTAAATCTTATGCCCCAAAAATGAAACTGTGCCCAAATTATGCAATTTGTTTTCAAGTTTTGCAGTGTCCTAGCCATATAGAATTTAACTTTTAAAGTCCTGGAAATCTTAATAAATATTTCGCTTAGGGCTGTCACAATTAATCGATTGTCAATCGATCACGCTGTAATCAATTAGTATTTTTTTGTTGTCAAAGAATCGGAAAATTTTACTCTGTTTTAGACATTGAATAATTAAAAAAATTTGATGAAAAAACTATTGTTTCTAAAGGTAAAAAGCTCAAGAACGTTGACCTAAAACCTCAAGAAGCCGTTAGAAGCATTTGTCTTTTAGGTACATTCAAAGCTTTGATGTTCTGAACTTTTGACTCATCAGTGTAATAATCAAAACTGGTCGGCAGTTGCGAACTTGCGAGTTCGCAACTGACGACTAGTCTTGTTTATTACACTGACGGTTCAAAATTCAGAACATCAAAGCTTTGAATGTACCTAAAAGAGGATCGTCTTCGTTGTTTTCTTGAGGTAGGTAAACTGGCTTGAGCTTCATTTTTAATGACTTCAAAGAGAGGGAGAGGGGTTCATCTAGATATGATTAATTGATTATTATCGATTATTTGCGACAATTAATCGATTCCTAAATTAAAAAATCATGACAGCCCTAATTTTGCTACACTCGGACAATCCACATCCTGTGGCTTTGCCGTTGTTTTAGGCTGCTATATAGGCATCCATTGCCAGCCAAGACATGCCAAAAAATAACTGTTAAAAAATTTAAAATTTAACTTGTGAGTTAACCCTGAGACAAAATGTTGGGGTATTCTTTTGCAGTAAAAGTGATCAAAAAGTCAGAATTAGAACCCTTAAGGTTTAAATAGTTTACCCAATATGCACAATGTTGTATCAAACAGTGCAACAAATAAATAAGTTTAAAAAAACACAGTTCACCAGTAAAAAACAGTTTGCATCGACAGTGTCATAATTATATGACAATGTATCATTGCAGATTGCTTTCCTTGGTGAACACTGATGAGCATGTACTGGAAACTTGGGATCTAATATATTTGTGGTGCTTCCTGTATTAATAATGAACATTCTTGAGTAAACTTTAGCTCAAGAAGCAGAAGCAATAATTATGATGAAGACCTGTTACGGGAGGCTGTGAACTACAAATATAATTTTAAAGGGAAAAACCAAGAAAGTATATAAAAAATTGCTGAGAAGGTGAAAATACCAGTGCTTTTCTTTCCCACCAGGCTACAATGTGGTTCCATATTTTCCTTTGTGTCATCTTGCCTGGTTGGAGCCACCTTCAAGTCTGGTCTTGAATGTCAGTTGTTCCAAGGGTATAGTATATTTATTGTTGTCCATCCCCAGAGTTTTCTGAGAATGAAGAAATCTGAATGTAGATTATAGCACTACAGGTAGAATGGATCAGTACTTGAAACACTGTCTATGAGTTGGATTCTCAACTCTGTTATTCAGGGGGATTTTCAACCCCACTATCCACATTTAAGAAAAAAGTGCTAAAATGATTTTCACTTAATAGATTTCACCTTCACTTGTAGGTCCGTGTTGAGTTTTTAGATGACAGCAACCGCTCCATCATCAGAAATGTGAAAGGCCCAGTTAGAGAGGGTGACATCCTAACATTGCTTGAGTCTGAACGTGAAGCTAGAAGATTGAGATAGTGAAAGACATAGCAAATTATAATGATTTGTGAGTACACATGGTTTATTAGCTCAACTGACTGAAAGTCTGTACCTGCTCCTCCTAAACAGTTGAACCAATTTTAGTTAAATTTGTGGGGATTGCTTGTTCTGACATCGTATTTTGTTTTTGCTCAAATCAACATGCCCAGCCCCATAAGGAGGGGGTGGGGGAAATGCTCCAATTTTTTTTTAGCTCACCGAAGGGAGCTTAACTTATCACTGGCCGGCCGTCGTCGTGAACATTTTTCAAACGACTTTTCCTCAGAAACCACTGGTCCGATTTTCACGAAACTTCATGTGGATGTTCATTACTATATGGCAATTCATGTTTGTTCAAATGAAATGGCCACGTCCCTTGGGGGCTCTGTATGGGGCATAACTATGATAGCACCGTATGAATTATAGAAAAATTATTAAAAAAATCTTCTTCTCCAGAACCAGTGGGCAGAATCTTTTGATGCTTGGTATGCAGCATCTTGGTATGGGTCTGATTCAAGTTTGTTCAAATCGGCCCCCTGGTTTCATATTTGGGCTCACTATAGAAGCCCAAGTTCGAACTTAGTGCATTTCAGGCAAATTTCTTAAAAAATCTTCTTCTCCAGATCCAGCAGGCAGAATCTTTTGATATTTGGTATGCAACATTGTGGGGTGGATCTGATTCAAGTTTGTTAAAATCGGCCCCCTGGATTCACATTTGGGCTCGGTATAGAAGCCTGAATTCGAACTTAGTGCATTTCAGGCAAATTTATTAAAAAATCTTCTTCTCAAGATCCAGCAGGCAGAATCTTTTGATATTTGGTATGCAACATTGTGGGTGGATCTGATTCAAGTTTGTTCAAATCGGCTCCCTCGATTCATATTTGGGCTCACTATAGAAGCTCGAATTCGAACTTAGTGCATTTCAATGCTCAGTGGGAGATTTATTGATCACTTTTTTGTCTGTTGTCGGACCGTTCATCTGGATATCCATCCATTGACCATAGTGAACTTTGCATTATGAACTGTTCCTCAAAAACAAAAGACATAAACTACTGGATTGAACTGAACCAAATTTGCTATACATGTTCCTTGCTGTATATCTAGTTAGTTCAAATAAGTTCGCTTGGTCCACAGGGGCTCCAGAAGGAGCATAACTCTGTCAGCTCCCACGAAATTATTTTAAAAAAAAATACTTGTTATACAACATCCTTGGGGGTCAGATTCAAGTTTGTCCAAATCAAGACCATGGATTAATTTTTAGCTTCCGTATCAGAGCCCAAATTTAAATTCTTCAAAAATATTTTTCAGATCCATCAGTCAAAAACTTTCAATATTTGATATTCTGCATCATTAGGGGGATCAGATTCAAGTTTGTTCAAAGCAAGTTCTTGGGTTCATATTTGGCCCCCCTATGGCAGCTCAAATTTTAACTTCGTGCAATATGAATAATATCCTTTAAAAATCTTCTTCAGATCCACTGACCAGCATCGTGTGATATTTGATATACAGCTTTCTTATGGGAGTGAGATTCAACTTTGTCAAATCAAATCCCTGGCTTAATATTTGGGTTCCTCATGGAAGCCCAAATTTGAACTTCGTACAAAATACGGAATATTCTTTAAAAATTTTCTTCAGATTCACCAATCAGAATATTTTTATATGGCCTAGGCTGTTCAGCATTTGTACATGTACCGTATACCATTTTGCTGTGTGAGTCGGACAATTGGGATATCAAGGTTCGCTTGTATTGAAACTATTCTTTTTGAAGCTTCAGTTGCAGAAGCTCTTTTGGCAAACCAAGACTTGTGACAGAATCATTGAGTTAACACAGTATTGAGTTAACACGGTGTAACACAATAAAAAACGTGATTACTGATAAGAAAATTTTCTACATTCAGCAAGTTCAAAAAATGTGTTTCAGCACCTGATAGTGGAATCCAGGCAGCAACCCTATAATTTGTTTCCGACATGAAAATTGTGATAAACCGTGATGTGTTAGAACACTTGTGAATTTCTCCACCATGAAAAATGCAAAATTCACTTTGGGAGTTCTATACCTGTGTCATGGCAAGATCACAGTGCTTCATTTTTGTCAAAACAATGCGAGTAAAAATATAGTGCCCTTAAATTAACATTGGTATAAACATTTGGCAGAACAGAGGGATCAGCCTAGGGGTGAATGTTAGGGAGAAGTGACTTCTCCATCTCAGAAAAATAGGAGAAGTTAGAGCTCTTAGGCAGAAGTAAAATTTCTAAAGAAAGAAATGCTGGGAAGAGAATTTAATGGTGGTACTTCAAAATTCATCAATAGACTTGTAAAACACCGAAAATCAAGTTGAGTCAGTGGGATCCAGTGGTGGAGCCATGCGGTGCTTAGGGAGCCCCATTCCAAATCCCACTTGCTCATCCACCCCAAATTTGAAAAGAATTTTTATGATTTCTATCCTCAGTACGAGAGGTTCCATCCTCTCACCCATCACTACTCCCCACTCCCACCACCAAATGCCCCTTCCTCCCCACTCCCGCTGTGATTTCAGACCATGATTCACCACTGGTGGGATCTGCCTTGTACTGCCAGTGAGACCTGGGGCATTGTCAAGATAGAAAAATTGACAAGAAAAGCTACATCTTAGCGAAAAGCAACAATTTCCTTTTTTTGGAGGAGACACTAAGCTCTTACCATGGTTTGGAGGGATAGTATGCAATTGTTTTGCGTATTTTGGTAATTAGACACCGCTTCAATATACACCAAAAACTGCCCCAATCTTTATGGTTCCCGCTTCAAATGCTAGTGAGATAAAAGAAACGCGACACAAATCATATTTCTTCTGACTTTGATAACTTTTATTGAAGTAAGTCATGAAAAATGAATCGCACCAATATCTCTTGTAATTTTGACTGCAGAGGTTTGTATATTTACAGAATTATTTTTTCAGTTTTATTTCTTTGTGATTATAATCTGTTCTTTAAAAAACAAACATAAGTTACAGTATGTCCTTTGTTTTGCCATCTAACAGTTAATTTAAGGATTGCATTGAAATGACTCAAGATAAACCCCTTTTCTTATGGCAGTTTCTCAAACTCACAAGGCGACTTCGATTTCACCCAAATATAGAAATTATGCCAAGTGAGTGGTGCCAAGGCAAAGATAACACCCACTTTGCCCTCTAGGATAGACCCTGGCTGGACATTGTGCAGAAATATGTGACCTTAAACACCAATAAATAAATATCTTAAATTTATTAAGATGAACTGTTAGTAGAGATAAATCTTCTCACCACAGATACTCCATGAAAGTGATTTTGGAGAGTAAGTTATTTTCTTCATACAAGTGTATTTTATTGATGTAATCAGATGTAATCAAAAATATCAAAATGGTTTTAGTGTTAACTTAGACCAAAAAATGTAAAAAATCTGTTTCTCAGGCCCTTCTACATGCTGTCATTTTATAACCGATGCAAACTTAAAAAAATAATAATTAAATGGTTTATGCCTGATATTTAACCCAAGTTAATAAAATTGATAATTTTGTTTCTTGAATGAGAGAAAGTCTTGAAATGCTTTAGCATTCCAAGGCCTTCAAGCACTCAGGGAATGAAATACGTCATCACCCATGGTATTCTGTAGATTAAGAGGCATAAAACATCAAAACAAACCAAGAACATGAACTTTTGATAGCAAAGAAATAATTACAAAAATAAAATGCCCCCCCCCCCCCCATACAATTTTACAAAAAAATGGCCTGAGAAACAGACGATCTACTTTGTGGGGCCTTATGTATTAGTAGTTCTAGCACAATTTACAGTGATGTCAATAATTTTTGTGATAATCACCACACATTTTACCAGGGCTCTAAAGGAGCAAATTGGTGGTGAGTGATATGTCACTTGCCTACAGTTGAGATTAGGCGAGTGATGGTGAGTAATTGAATCTGCAATTAGCCTTTTAGAGGACGATTTTAGGAGTTTTAGAGGTGAGTGATCATCACTTGTCACTTTGGATGTTTTGGCGAGAAATAGGAGAGTGTGTGTGATCACTCGCCATTCCTTGAGAGTCCTGTTTATGCCTCTGCCCAACACAATATGAGCCTTACTGTTGAAAGTGTAGTTAAACCACATTAATCAAACTGAAATACTCGACACCCCTGGCCTGTGTGGATTCGGAGCTAAGGAAGTTGAAATTAATAAGTGGGAACAAACATTGCATCTAATTCATCTCACCAGTATCTTATTTTTCAATGTCACAGCTCAGGCCTCCCTGGGCTCTAGGCTCAGGTAAGCCTGCTGTGTGGCAGAGAAATTATCAGTCCCTTACCGGCATCGCCGGAGGGAACTATAGGTTTGCACTCTGTCCATCCGTCAGTCTGTCAGTCACACTTTAGTTTTTTGGACTTTTTTTTTGGAAATGCTTCAACCGAATGATTTCATTTTTGGTAACCTACTATAGAACGATGACTTACAGATCAAGTTTGAGTTTCATGCTGATTGCATTATTCTCGCGTGAGTTATGGCCCTTGCAAATATGGAAAATGTCGGTCACACTTTAGTTTTACGAACTTTTTTGGGGAAATACTTCAACCGAATGATTTCATTTTTGGTAACCTACTATAGAAGGATGACTTAAGATCAAGTTTGAGTTTCATGCTGATTGCATTATTCTTGTGTGAGTTATGGCCCTTGGAAATATGGAAAAGCACCAAAATATAAGTTTTCCAGACTTTTTTTTTGGAAACGCTTCAACGGAATTCATGCTGATCACACCTAGGTTATAACGTTTGTATAATTATTAATGCTCATTAGTCCGGTAGGGGACATTGTATTGCTTCAGCGATACATGAGCTCTTGTTAGATGTACATATATCCTGTTGCTGACAATTTTGAGTGAGAAAAAGTGTAACACACTTGCAAATGAGGTGTGCCATGGGTGCAATTGCTAGAGCTGAAGAAACCAAACCGAAAAACCAAACTGACATCGATATCATGGGGATACAGAAAAGATGAACCGAACCAATCATTGAATACCGATACTTTCTGAATAATTCAAATTTTCCTGCATTCGCTAATTATAAGTCCCTGTTGAGGCTTGATGACAGTTGGAAGGTTCATTTTCATGACAGAAGTGACTGATTTTCTATTCAGTTTTAGTTTTGTTAACCCTTTACCCAATGAATTGGCCGCATCCGTCCGCATAATATGCAAATTCAGCAGTTGAAAAAATATTATTTTTAAAAAAATTGCAACAAAACCATATCATGTGACCCCTTGTTGGAAGGAGCTCATCGAGCTCGCTCCAATGAGGGGTCACATGATATGGTTTTGTTGAAATTTTTTGAAAAATTTGAAAAAAATATTTAAAATAATAAAGTTTGATATCGTCTGCGTTGGGTAAAGGGTTAACCCTCAATGGACGGGGCAATTGACTTGAATTCCTACTATACTACACAACCTTACATGTCCAATTGCATAGCAGTGATTTCTAGTAAGCCATGATCTGACTAGAAATCACAGTCCAGGTGTATTGTCTATTGTCAGCAAGACATTCCAAAGATGGCAAAAAGATCGCAAAAGTCTGAAATTGGTCTTTAAACATTAAGGTTCATTTAGAACAAGTCACAAAATGACTGTAGATATCATTTGTGGCCGTAAAAGAATGCCACTGGCATGTCATTGAGAGCATTGTGGTAGAATGATACTACAGCAACTTATTCTGTTTTTCCTGATTTGCTGGTACTATCAGCAAATCTTGGTCAAGAGCCAGATACCAAATACCGAACAAATACCAAGGTACAACCACCTAAAAATACTGAAACCGATGCCAAACTTAAAATTCCAATAACTGCCCGAGATCCCCCCCCCCCCCCCCATCCCCCCCTGGTATGGTGACCAGTTTCTAGAGAATGCAGGGAGGGTAGCCCCCCCTGCATTCTCTAGAAATTGGTCACCATGCCAGCAAGTCATCTGATTTGTGAAAGAGGCCGCTTTTGTGATCACTGTAGTGTAATTCGGTTTATTTTATAAAATTGTGATCTCATGTATTTTTTTATGTATTTTTGTCTAATGTTTTATTTTATTTTTCTTTCAGGTAAAAATTGGAGAGGGAATTACAAATGAAGATATTAATGCCTCGTTAACTTTATTTGTTATGGAAGAAGTAATGTTAAATGCCTCCATAAATAAAGCATCTCTGTAACCTGATCTTCTAGTTTTTTACTCGAAGTATTATTGCTTCAGTATGATCAGATCTTGAAATGATTGTTTAAAATTTAGCTTTTTTCTGCTCAAAATATATTTTGAGCTCATTCATTGTGCTTGCAGCGGGTCTCCCTATATACCGAATCTGACCGAATCTGGCTTCAAATACCAAATCTGACCTCCAATAAATTAATTATAAGTTTTTCCTAATGGAATTGTCGGTTTTGAGTGGGCCTAGTGGGTATATAATTATTTAAAAATAAAACTGTCACAGTAAATGTCCATGAATTTCATGTAACGGTAGTTATTGGTGAAACGGCGCAAGTTCAGTTTTCGAGCACCACCTAATTTTATGTATGACCCGGGGCTACCTATTCTCAGGAACAGGAACGAGTACCTAAACTAAGGAATGCAGGATAAGAGAGAAAGCCCATTAATCCACGCAAGTGAATAAACTTTATTCAAATGTTTGCCCACCATAACAACACACTAATCATTAATATGCTGTCTTTCTGTTCTTGCATTCCTGAGGTTAGGTACCCGTTCCTGTTCCACTTCCTGTTCCTGAGAAAATTAGGTGATGTTCGAAAACTGAACTTTAGCCATTTCACCAATAACTACTGTTACATGAAATTCATGGATATTTACTGTGACAGTTTTATTTTAAAATTTTTAAAATAAGTATACACCCACTAGACCCACTCAAAACCGATAATTCCATTAGGAATAACGTATAATTTATTTATTTGAGGTCAGATTCTGTATATAGGGAGACCGCTTGCAGCTGTCCTTAGATTATCAAATCCATAGAGATGTGAAAATTGCACCTCTGAATAGGTCATGGAGGCGCTATTTTTATAGTCCTAATTTAAACGCTTCAGAGAATATAACAACTTGAGAGTCAGTTAGGACTATTATTTCTAGAACCTAACATGAGTTATGATTATGGGCTGAGCATCCTGGCGATCGACAATTTTGTTTTAAGTTGAGTTTTGGTGTCAAGTTCTTGAAGTCACATTTAATTGTAGCTATTTTTTCTTAGTTAATGTACATCACCTTATTTCTTGGTAGTTACTGTTGAGTTATTTCCAGTCCACAAGAAGTTGACATTCAAGTTAAAAAGGGATTTATATTAGAATATTAGAGCTGAAACGGTTAAAGGGTTTTCTTGATTGATTAATCACATGGATTAACCTTCGTTAACCAATTAATCGCTTTCCATAATAGGTCACTGAATAATTGCCGTATTGTTGATGACTTACAGCACTAACCCGTTACCCAACATAACACACAAAACCAGAGCTATATTCAAAAATCTCCATTCAAATTTTAGTATGTTTTCAATTTTTGTCTCCAAAACATAGCTTATGACCTCTCATTGGAACAAGCTCATTGAGCTTGTTCCAGTGAGGGGGTCATAAGCTATGTTTTTGAGACAAAATTTGGAGATTTGCAGTAATTCAACAATTTATTTTGCAAGTATCGTTTACTACCCGCATTGAGTAAAGGGTTGAGAATGACCATTTCCAGCTACTGATATAGCATAATGATGTGAGAGTGAACAAGTTCGTCAGCATGTAACTTGTATGCTTTACTCTGTCTCATATAATTAATGTCACTGTTTGTCTTGTTTTGGAGCAAATTTGTTCCTTTGTTATGCCTCCAACTTGAAAAGTCGAAGGGGTATCTAGTGGAGGATTCCCTCTGTTCGTCTGTTCATCCATACCAACATTTTCCCTTGTATCTCGGCCACCGCTACTCTGATTTGAATGATATTTGGTGTTGTGGTAAGAGGATTATGGGGGGGGTACAATTCCTGTGTAGATTGAGTTTATTCCACACATTTTTTCCAGAGTTATGCCCCTTTTTCACTGTTTTGACTTAGAACAGTTTTTTGTGGTCGGGGGCATTAGCAGCGCTTTGCGATGCAGGTCTCTTGTTAACCCTTTTTATACAGTTGTTCAAAAGTAATGATTAATCGATCAGTTACTTTTGTGATCCATCAAGCTCTAAGTTATATTGTTGGTAGATGAATAAGGTGGTGGAAGTGTGAAGAGAACCCTGGCAAGTGAAGCAGTGCTTGTTTACTGTGTTGAACAAGCTCAGTTTTACTGGTAAAAAAGACCCATCACCAATGCTTGGCATGGAAGTCTCTAAAATGGGCAACATAGGAATAAGCTATTGACTAAACTTAACTTAATCTCCATGTTGCAGTCATGATAAGTCATTAAGCAGAAATATGTGACCTTAAACACCAGTAAATAAATAAATAATCCTGATTGCCCATATTGGGCATGGAGGTGCTGTATACTAAGGTGTACTGCACATTAAGTGGCATACTTCAAGTGGGTTGGAGTGAAGTGGCTAACCTTCCTCGGGAGGCGGCAATACCCCAAAAACCCAAAATTCTTTAAAAATCTTATTCACCGTTGGTCACAGTGCCTTGATATTTGATTTACTATTGTGATAAAGATTCAAGATTATTTAACTGGTCGAGTGCTAAATTATGTTTGGTCATCATAATTTGTTCACTAGTCTTTGCCTCGTTACAATGTATGGTAGAGTGCCCACAAATATTTTCACTTCCTGGATAATATTAAGCAAATCCACAGAGTATGAAGCCTTGTAGTTGCGATACCTATATTTCAGAGTAAAGCCCAAATTTGGTCTTCCAACACTATATTACCAGTTAACCCTTTACCCAACGTAACGGCCAAAACCGGCCAGCGCTATTCTCAAAAATCGCCTATTATTTTTCATTATTTTTTCATTTTTTGTCTCAAAAACATTGGTTATGACACCTCATTGGAATGAGCACGAGCTTGTTCCAATGAGGGGTCATAACCTATGTTTTTGAGACGAAAAATGAAAACAATTAGTTATTCAAGATTTTTTTTTTACAAGTGTCATCTGCTTTTCATGTTAGGTAAAGGGTTAGAGAATGTTTCAAGGGCAATATTTGGGCTCGCCTTGAGAGGAACAATGTGTATTGCCTCATGCCAAATTTGAATTTCAGAAGTGATCGCCAGAATTGAACCAAATTTATAATTATACCCCCACAAAATGAAGTTTAGGTGGGGTATGTAGGAGTCAACTTGTCCGCCAGTCTGTCGGTCAGTCTGTCGTTAGTCCGTTGCACATGTAAATTTGTGGAGTGAACTACTTCCACAGTTTTATTTTACTTAGAAAAATTGAATGTCCCTTTTCAGTCACCCACACTAGGCTGTATGCCACGGTGGGGGTATACAGGGCGACAGACCATCTCTAGTTGCTGTTTCATTTGGTGACTTACTTGATTTATGCACACAAAAAAATTTCTAACCTCCAAGTGGACCCCAGTAGCTCAAAATAGACGAAAGAAAATCAAAAGCTGTTACTTTCTGAACAGAACATATCAGACGTTTGCATGGATAAGCGTTTTGGGGGGATTTCCCTAAATTCCTGTGAATTCAGGGAATTTCGATAAAGGTTTTGTCTATTCATTTTTTTTTAAAACTGGCCTCATCCAATAGTTTCAGAGTTTTTTTGTCTTAACACATTTACATCCTGTATATATGACAAGCACTGGCCTGTGGCTTCTCTCAAGCTTGTGCCTTTGGCACTAAGCAAGAGCTATGGCTCCTGAAAACAGATTTTCAGACATTTATTTTTGTCTTAACCCTTTACCCAACGTAACGGCCAAAACCGGCCAGCGCTATTCTCAAAAATCGCCAATTAATTTTCATTATATTTTTATACTGTACCAATGACCCAGACTTAGCTGGTGCTAACTCCACAAAAACCAGGGCCAAACACAAATTTTGCCCCCCAATCCCCAAAATTTGCATCCAAAACAAAAAGAAATCATGTCCTAAAGGACCTCCATAGTACGACTCTACTGCGCATGCGCAGTGACGCAGTCGTCCCGAAATTGGCGCCAAATATCATTCTCTGTTTGGCCCTTCATCAGTCAACATCTCACTGATCTTTGTGCTTGTAAATCTCAGTTTAAAGGATGCCAGACACGTAATTCTTGGAGAAAATGTGATTCTAAGGAGGATAGAAGGAGGAGAGGAAAAAAGAAGTGGCAAAAAATAATCAGGGCTGTACTTAAAATTTTTTGTTAAAATTAAGTTAAGTTGCCTATTTTCGAGGCAAACGCCTCTTGTTGTCATTCTTGCTAATTGTTGCACTGCTTATTCAGTGTTTCCTCTCCCCTAACCTTCTAAAGTCCCCCCTTGCAATTCTCCCATGCTTTTGGCATATTTTTGAGAAGTTTCATTTCTAAAATTTCCCTGGGAGAGTTGCTTGGTTACAGAATGTTTTCTGTTATTTTCCCCATAGTTACGTTTTCACCCATGGGTGTATAACGTTTGTGTTCTGCATCTTCCATCTGATGTTCTGCAGATTCTCCCCTGGGAGTCTCTGTTTTGCATCAGATAGAGTGTAATTGAGGACTGATTCCGGGCCAGTTTTTTCAGTGCCTGGAGTCATGTTTTCTTCTGTGTTTACACTGTTTGTTTTCATTGGCAACAGCCTTTTTTGAGGGGGGCTGTTTGCCTTTGAGGTAGTTTATCTCATTATAAGATACATTTATATTATCCGAAAGTGTCTCATTAATTATTTTATATAATTTTAAAATTTTTGACCACACTTTGCCATCGGATCCATCGGGGCTCAACGTTACTTTTCAGCAACTTGGGCTTCTCTGAAAAAATATTTTTTCAAAATTATTTTGTTTTGCAATTGTTTTTTCATTTATTAATGGATCATGTTATTATGTATCTTTGTGTCAGGGGTTTTTGCGAGTAACTAGGACTTATTGTTGTTCCTTCACAATGAAAGGAACTTGTTCAAATTGTAATAGGAAGAAATCTTCCTCTGACTTTCATGATTATTGCATAAATTGTAGTCAGTGTTCTCGCATTAATCCCTGTCCTGTATGTGAACATTGGGATGAGAAACATTGGAAACGTGTGTCACGATATGTTGTTTCTGGAGAAAGAGCGATGCCGGCTCTTTCTCCACAAGGTCACTCTACTCTCTCAGTTTCTATTTCAGAGGAACCAGAACAGGGTGATGTTTCCATGTTATCTTCTTCAAGTGTGCGTCCGTCGTCACAATTAAATACAGAGCTAGCGGCATAAGTGCTCATGGAGATTAGACAAATGTCGTCCGCTAGCTCGCCCGGTGTAGCGTCCATTCACCGAATGGTTCGGCAGCCGGGTTCGTCCGATGCGGTCCAAGAGGAAATTTTGGGTGATGCGAGCACTATAAAAATAATAGATGCACACCCAGTGACGGCGGATAGTGAACGAGAACGGAGGAAGCCTTTTAGTCCGGTTCCTAGCTCGTCCAGGTCCAGCCGGGCCGCGAGCGAGAGAGGCCCCTCTCTCGTACAACAACATCTGGGACCAGATGTTGTGGTACAAAATGTGTCTTTAGCGGAGCATACATCCGTCGCTCGGGACGCTCCGTTGTATAAGCAGTCCGCAGAGACTGTTAAGGCTTCCTCTTCTCGCCGGCGCACACGACCGCACCTTGGCTGCGTGACCTCCGATATCTTGCCAGCTTCGCCGATGAAGGATTATTCGGCGACCAGGTCACACCATCCGGCAGCCAGGGACTCGAGACCGATGGACTCCGGACGTTCGCATAGGAAAAGTATGCGGGAGCCATCTGATGCGGAGCTGCCCTCGGCAAAGCAGCGAAAGACCGCTCCTCCGCAGGTCTCGACGTCGGACATTCTAGTGCAGATAGCACAGCTTATCGCAGCATCCCAGCAGCCGACAGAGACGGTGTCGGATCGAGAATTATCCGACGGCGCTGGGTCGGTACGCTCCGCCGAAGCATCGGGGGCGGACGACCGGGAACATCGGGAGGTCCGACCGGATGGTGAAAGGGATACGGATGAATTGGAGCTATCCCTTTCGGAACAACACAAAGCTGCCGTAGACTTCATCCGGCACTTTCTTCCTCAAGTTGTTCCGTCGGGCCAGACTGCTGCGCTTCCGGACAGGAGAATTATAGCGTCATTGGACTCTGATTTTTTCGAGCGGTTCAGGGACATCGCTCCCGAGTTTCCGTCGCAGTCCAATAATGTTGCAAGAACATTTGAATTATTGAACGACGCTATTTTTAAACTTGCTTCCAGGACAGGGAAAGCAGGCTTCTTGTCCGCAAATACTCTCAACCTGCCTTTCATTAATGCAAGGAATAAATTCGACACGGCAGGTCAGGGTATACCGAGAGTTCCTCTGCGTATGGACGACGAGGCGGAAGACTTAGAGCTATCATTACCGTCGTCAGCTTCTATTCCAACCGCAGTGTTGGAAACAGCTATTGCGTCTAACAGAGCCAATTTAGATGCCTTATCTTACGCAGATCACCTTACGAAGGCGTTATCACTGCGTCTTCAAGGGGAAGAGTTTCAGGATATACAATCCTCCTTAAGACTTCTTTCAAGGGCAGTAGCTTATTCCACGTGTAACTCCGCCCTTTCAGTGGCTAATCTGGAGTTGGTTAGACGTGACGCAGCCCTGTCTACATCCACACTAGTGGATTCTAAGGTGAAGAACTCTCTTAGAGTCGCTTC
Source organism: Pictodentalium vernedei (assembly GCA_031216915.1). NCBI lineage: Eukaryota > Metazoa > Mollusca > Scaphopoda > Dentaliida > Dentaliidae > Pictodentalium > Pictodentalium vernedei. The sequence goes on from CM062293.1 coordinate 326,312,781, forward strand.
GGTCTCAGGAGATCTTCTCTTTGACGGCAAGCTTTCCGCTATTTATGATAATATTAAAAAGAAAGCTAGTGATTCTCTGTTGTTTAGATCCGCTCCTAAAAGGTCGGATTCAGCAGACACGAATAAGGCGGGCACTTCTGGGTCTTATCCGCCCAAGAGAGGTTCCTATAGAGGTTCCGGTGCGTCCTCTAGCTCTTATTCGAGAGACCGTCAGGATAGCGACTCTCGTTCGGGACGTCCTTCAGGCCGGGACAATCGGTCGGACGCCCCGAGGTCGACGAGGCGAGGTGCGGGTCGTGGAAGACGTGGTTTCTCCTACCGCAGGCCTCGCAGATCCAGGAGGTGATGGCTCAAACCTCTATCGCGTTCCGGTTGGCGGAAGGTTGTCGAGTTTTTCTCAAGAGTGGGCGTCGATTACGGACGACCCTTGGGTGAGAGGAGTGACTTCGGAAGGTCTAAAGATATCCTTCAAACGAAAGCCTCCATTAACTCGAAGTCCAAAGTGGACTCATCTTCCGTCAAACCCTCAGAAAAGAGACGCTCTGCTATCAGAGGTGCAGTCTCTTTTAATGAAGAACGCGGTAGAGGTCGTAGAAAACCAGGAATCGCTGGGATTCTACAGCCATCTGTTTCTGGTTCCGAAACCAGACGGCTCGTTCCGTCCAGTCATAGATTTGAGCTGGATAAACAAGCTGATCATCGCTCCGAAGTTTTATATGGAGACGATTCGATCGGTCAGAGCGAGTATTCGGGTGAACGATTATGCAACGAGCATAGATCTCAAAGATGCGTACTTTCACGTCATGGTACATCCGACATTCCGAAAGTATCTACGCTTCGCAGTCCTAGGAGTGGTGTATCAGTTCCGGGCCATGTGCTTCGGATTGAATCTAGCACCCTGGGCTTTCACTCGAGTAATGAACTCGGTAATGATTTACTTCCGAGCTCATTCGTCTGCGGTAACGTCGGCCTACCTGGACGACATTCTTCAGAGGTACGGCAACGAGTTAACGCTTCAGAACGATGTTCAGAATCTTCTTCTATTGCTCCGACGTCTCGGTTTCATAGTAAACGAGGAGAAGTCGGATCTGGTGCCGTCCAAGTCATTCACTCATCTGGGAATGAGCTTCGAGACGCACAACAATCTCGTTCGTCTGCCGTTAACCAGAGCGAAATTAGTCAGTTGTTACGCTCGCTATTGTCTAAATACAGACAAAGTCACAGCGAGAGAATTTATGAGACTGATAGGTCTGTGCGGAGCCGCTGCGGAACTCATTCCGATGGGACGGCTACGCACACGGCCTCTTCAAATTTTCTTGACTCAGAATTGGAGTGTGAAAATTCATTCGCTCGATGTAGACGTTCTCTTGTCAGATCAAGTGAAACAAGAGATTCAGACTTGGGCAAACATTCAGTGGTTAACTCAAGGAGTTCCGCTGCAGTTGCCGGATCCGAGTTTTACCATTATGACGGATGCCAGTCAAACAGGTTGGGGTGCATCATTAATCCCAACGGATTCGAGATGCCAGGGTCTTTGGGATCCGCAATTCCTGTGCAAGCACATAAACATCAAGGAAATGATGTCAATTTGGCTTGCGTTACGTCACTGGATGGACATTATTCACGATGCTCATGTCCAAATCCTATCCGACAATACGACAGTAGTGGCGTATATACGGAATCAGGGAGGCACTCATTCAGTTCCGTTGTTCAATCTAACGGAAAGAATCCTTCTGTTTGCGTTGGAACATCACGTTCTTCTTTCGGTCCGTCACATACCGGGTCGTCTGAATGTGCTAGCAGACTCCCTTTCTCGAAAGGGTCGCTTGTTGCCGTCGGAGTGGACTCTCAACAAACAAGTATTCAATCAGATTTGCTACCAATGGGAACGGCCAATGATAGACTTATTTGCGACACATCTCAACAATCAGTTGCAGACGTATGTGTCCCCGTGTCCGGATCCAAGAGCATTTGCTGTAGACGCTCTATCGATCCCTTGGGACGGAATGATAGGATATGCGTATCCTCCAGCGCCGTTAATTCAACAAGTATTGCTAAAGATAAAACAATCTCAATGCAAGATTCTGTTGGTAGCATCTCTGTCGCCACAGAGACCGTGGATAAATCTACTCAGGTGTCTGTTGTGGGACCTACCGCGGAAGCTCCCTCCACGAGAGGATCTTCTTTGGCAGGGGAAATCGCGCCAACTGCATCACAACCCGCAAGGTCTCAACCTTCACGTTTTTCCGTTGTGCGGTCCTTCTTGCATGGCAAGCACTTTACAGGACGAGCAGTGGACGCGATTTCTAACTGTAGGAGGACCTCCTCTTCGCTAAACTATGCGGCTAAGTGGAAGGTTTTCCGTCGTTGGTGTAGGGATCATTCTGTTGATATATTTGATCCCTCTATACCAGACATTGCTAACTTTCTAGGATACTTGTTTGACGAAATCAAACTGCAACCGGTTACTATAAAGGGTTATAGATCTATGTTATCTGATACCTATGCACATCATGATAGTTTACAAATTGGATCTAATGTCTCTTTATCGAAATTGGTTAGAAACTTTTCGATAAATAGACCCAGAACTCTTAGATTAATTCCTAAGTGGAATTTAGCTTGGGTTCTCCTTAAATTGAAGGAAAAGCCATTTGAACCTCTTGGGACAGTAGATTTCAAATTCTTATCTTATAAGACAGCTTTTCTCTTAGCTTTCTCTTCTGCCAGAAGAGTCAGTGAGCTTCATGCACTATCGGTGGATGATTCTCATTATCGTAGTGTTGGGAACACTATCACCTTCACTACTAACGTCGGTTTTTTAGCTAAGAATCAGGCTCCTAATAAATATCCGGAACCTATTGTTATTAAGGCTCTTCCGTCTTCAGACGGGCGTAGGCCTTTACTCTGTCCTGTTAGAGCACTACGTATCTATAAACAGAGATCTCAGTTCATCAGAAAGGGACGGAAACGTTTCTTTCTGTCTTTGATGCCTAATAGAAAGGACATTTCAGTCCATTCTATTGCTAGATGGATTCAGTTAACTATCCGTACTGCGTATGAAGATTTATCTTCTTCTCAGCAGTCTGTGCTTAAGATTTCTGCTCATGAAGTAAGAGCTCTTTCTACTTCCTGGGCTTATGCTAATAGTGTTGCTATTACAGATTTAATGAAGGCTGCTTATTGGTCTCAGCCATCCACATTTACTAATTTTTATCTCAGAAATATTGAGTCCATTTCTGGAGACCTGCATTGTTTAGGTCCGTTATCTGTTGCTCAGAATGTCGTCCACTAAACAGTTGCAACTATAGTTATGCAGGCTTTCTGTTCCGGCAGTGACTCCGTCCGGCTGCCCTCTTCGCTCTGGGCTATTTGACCCAGGGCAAGGGGAAGGGGGGGGGCGGGTGTTCCCTTAGGTCACCTGCTTTATAGTGAAAAGCAAGGGAATGCCTCCTCCAAGACAGTATTTCTGAGTCGCTTCCGGGATGGTTTTAAAGTGTAATATTAATGTTTAATTTCATTCATGTCTTATTTTTAAAGTGTAGCTCGGTGTGAAGCATTTGTATATGTCAAGTGTCAAACGGGCTTTAATATACAATACTCGGACACTTTTAAATGATTATAAAGAGTCTCAATTCTCTGGACTACTTTATTTATTGGCTTGTTTTAAAAATAATTAGTATAAAGGTTATACTGGATATTAATAGAGAACATGAATGTTATTGTGCTCAATTATTAAGGGTAGTGTATCTTTCTAATTTAAATATTAAATAAGAAAGATACATGTAAAGCCTAATACTCCTTTTCTCCTTAAGGGGTTACCTCTTTATTTTATAATTGAGCTTATTGGATTTTCCTCTATGTCCTAGGCCCTCCAGCCTGTTTACTATTCAGCTAAGTCTGGGTCATTGGTACAGTATAAAAATGTTAAAAAATTTATAGTAATTTATATATTTTTTATACTTACCAATGACCCAGACGGGGATGGCCCTCCCTGAGTTGGGAACTCTTGCCTCCCCGCTGAGTACATAGCGCTGACCAGGCACTGCCAGTAAGAATGATATTTGGCGCCAATTTCGGGACGACTGCGTCACTGCGCATGCGCAGTAGAGTCGTACTATGGAGGTCCTTTAGGACATGATTTCTTTTTGTTTTGGATGCAAATTTTGGGGATTGGGGGGCAAAATTTGTGTTTGGCCCTGGTTTTTGTGGAGTTAGCACCAGCTAAGTCTGGGTCATTGGTAAGTATAAAAAATATATAAATTACTATAAATTTTTTAACTTTTTTCATTTTTTGTCTCAAAAACATAGGTTATGACCCCTCGTTGGAACGAGCTCGTCGAGCTCGTTCCAACGAGGGGTGATAACCTATGTTTTTGAGACAAAAAATGAAAAGAATTAGTTATTCAAGAATTATTTTTGCAAGTGTCGTCTGCTTTTCATGTTAGGTAAAGGGTTAAGGCACTTTCATCCCTGCTTTTGTTGTTTTGTTTGAAGTTTCCTTTGGAGTTGTAGGATCAAATAGATTTTAAAAAGTGCTACTGATTGTTCCATAAGGACGATACCCCCAATTTAACAGTCTTTATAATAAGGAAAAACTTTTATCTGAATGGGGTTATTTTCTGATATTCAGCCTCATTACAAAGTGTAGAGTGTAGATTTAAGATTTTATTTAACTTTCTAAGATCGATCTTTGTGATCATTAACTGGTAGAGTGCTAAATTATTTTTGTTACCCAAATTTGTCCGCATCTCTGCCTTGTTAGAATTTATGGGAGAGTGCCTAGTGGCACTTTCCCCATACATTGTTACAAGGCAAACCCTAACAGACTAAATAATTTCAATTCAAAAATAATATGAAGCACATCCACTTTATATGAAACCATAAAGTTGTGGCACCTGCACTTCAGAGTAAAGCTCAAATATAGGCTTCCAGCACTCTACCAGTTCAGAGGTGGCAAACCTACATTTTTGTTAATTTGTGGCTACAGAGACTCATCTGATGAGAAACCTAGGTAGAACTCTTCTTCAAGCTATCATGTTACAAGAGAAATTAAACTCCTATTACATCATATAATACCATACAAGACAACCATGCATACCCCTACACCCCCCATTGGAACCCTGGGAAGGGGTGCCATGCTTGTTTAATGGGACAGCAAGTTTTGCTATACTGGTAAAATTGGACTCTGAACCAACGCCTTGTGTGGAAGTCCTTAAGTGGGCAGCTTGGGTATAAACGATTGGATAAACTTTACTTTATCCCTTTGGTGCGGCCACGAGATAGTCGAAGTTGCCAACAAAAGTGGCCTTCAACACAAATAAATAAATGAATCATTAAATAGACCCAAAAGACTACATACCATCTGCTGTACCCAAGCCCAACAATCCCTCGTGGCCTAGCATTACGTTCTATCTATAGCAATCACACGATGATATAATGCATTTTGTAGGAAGTGCGGTGGCCAGGGATGTAAGTTTTCAGGGATTTGACTGAATTCAGGGATTTTCGTTAAAGGTATTGTCCATAAAGTGTTCAATTTTCAATGAAGTTGGGCTTCAGTTTTGTCTTAACGCACATAGATCCCAGCACATATGACAAGCAATCACCTGTGGCTCATCTGAGGTTCTGCCTTTGGCATTAAGCAAGAGCCTTTAGCATTACGCAATAATGATAAAAGATTTCCAGGGATTTTTTTTTACTCCAGTGGTGGCTAGAAGATTTCCAGGGATTTTTTACTCTGGGCACTTTCATCTCTGGTGGTGGATCAGAAGGTGGAGATGCAAGCCGAGAGGTCCTCGGTTCAAATCCCACCTGCGGCAACACATTGTGTCCTTTGGCAAGACACTCAATCCCAATTGCCGTGAGTGGTGGCACAGTGGCATTGTGTACTAAGGCGTACTGCACGTGAATGATGTACTTGTCTTCAACCAATGCTAACCCTGCTTGTGTGGAGATAGTACGTTGGGGAGTCGGACAGTTGCTCAGTGGTTCTCTCTGGGTACTCCGTCTTCCTCCACCCGTAAAAACTGTCCGACACAAGGTGGCCCTGGCTGTCGAAAGGGTCGGTAAACCCCAAGAAATAAATAACTCATTTGGGAGAGAGTATTTCACAGATCCAAAAATGGTATAAACTATCCATACTGGACTACCATGACTAAAGTACAGAAGCTCGACACTGACCCGGACAGCCTAATGCTTGACTGCACAGAAGACATCAGCAGAGATCAAGGTGTCTATGGTGCCAAGTGTGCATTATACTTCCAAGAAAGCTCTCCCTCTCCATCCATCGTCCATTACACATCCATACCGCATACTCCAAGCCATGAACATATATCACTATACATACAATAGCATACTAAAGTTTTCATGCAGTTGAATGTAGCGAAAACACATAGCACCAAAGTCCAGCCAGAGTTTGGCAAATGTGGCCCATTAGGGCACCTAACATAATACTAGGGATAATACTAGGATTAACATACATAATAATTTAATAGTCTTATTAACCAAATGTATTATAAATTGTTCAAGTAATTCCACTCGGTGGTTTTCGCGGCCCAGTGGGGTTAGAAGTTTAATTTTAAGCAACATGGAGAATTTTAAAATGTTAAAGAATCTTCATTATAGGCACGGACAAAAATCCACCAACAATTGGTGTTATAACTATACCGTCAGTATGAGATGAAGGCCTTTTGTTTAACTGGTAGGGTGCTAAATTGTTTCCGGTCATCAAAATTTATTCACCAGTCTTTGCCGTGTTGCAATTTATGGGAGAGTGCCAAAAGGCACTCTCCCATAAATGGCAAATCCATACAGTTGAAATAATTTGACTTCAAAGATAATATGAAGCACACCCACAGAGTACGAAGCCTTTGAATTATTGTACCTGCACTGCAGAACAAAGCCCAAATATGGGCTTCCAGCACTCTACCAGTTAATAAACAGAATAACACAAATAATTGTTATTTGATATGCACTTCGCCAAATGATGAAATATTCACACACACACACCTCATTCCCCGAAGACAACTTGATTGTTGCGATCGTTGAAGTTTCAGTTGAGCATCTGGTTTACCGGTAGAATCAGGGGCGTCGCGACGATGACAGATTTGGGAATGTAAACCTGATTTGTCCCCACTGTGATGGCTCAAGTCACGACTGACTAATATTCAAACTCTGTGATGCTTTCGTGGGGGAGCACCATCCCACCACTTCTGAGGGGAAACGTTGCTCCTCCTCAATTTTAAGACCAGGAATGATTTGATCTTGACATATATCCAACCCAGAGTGCAGCAGGCAAGACGAAGGAGAGCTTGCCGTGTTCATCGCTCGCCGTGTTTAAATGATTGCTGAGCTTTCTCTGCTTGATTTCTGAAAGAAGCACTGTTCCAACTGCTTCGTCAAGGCATGTCATGATGATGAAGTTGGAATATCAGTTAGTCGGGATTGTAACGGTCAGCGCTTTTCACAAAAATCACCAATTTTCATTTTTTGTCTCAAAAACATAGGTTATGACCCCTCAAAGAGGGGTCATAACCTATGCTTTTGAGACAAAAATTGAAAAAAATTAGTTACTCAAGAATTTTGTTTGCAAGTGGTATCTGTTTTTCATGTTAGGTAAAGGGTTAAAATATGACTTTTGTAAGTGAATAAAGAAAATATACATGTAGTAGTAATTGTGCCACAACTTCTAATTTACTAAACACGTACCATACTCACAGTCCACATTGGTCATGCTGGAAGGGAACAGGTCAACTCGCCACCATGTCAAATCGCCATCGGGTCAACTTGCCACGAGTCAACTCGCCACCGAAAAAAAAAAATAATACAAGGCAGGTTTCTGACACAACATGAGTTTATTCATGATCCAAAACATATAACAAAACATAACATTTTGCACATGAAAAATACTTTTATACATTAAGCACCTTATCAGATTTTTTCAATAATTGGACGAATATTTTATACTTTGAGCACTGTAAGTATTGGTCAATCGATACAACTTATTGACCCAAATATTTGTACTCTGTGCTCAAAGTATGAAATATTCGTCCAATATTTGAAAAAATGGAAACAAACGGTGGTAATCAAGGCGCGCAGGGACAATATAGGATTTACAAATCCCTTGCGACCCGGTTAACCTTATTTTATTAGTTCCCTTCGGGAATCGTAAGGGGACTATAGGATTGCACTCTGTCCGTCTGTCTGTCTGTCTGTCCATCCGTCTGTCCATCTGTCTGTTTTATGTTACCACCTCTCCCTCCAACGTGCTTTAAGCTACACCTTTCATACTTCGTACATGGATACATGGTTCTGAGGGGATGATGCACGCTCAAAAATTTTTATTCAAAATCCAAGATAGCGGAATGGCAGCCATTTTTGTTGTGTTTTTTAAACTTTTTTTTCTCTATATTCATGTTACCACCCCTCCCTCCAACATGGTTCAATCTACACTTTGCATATTTGGCCCGTGGATAGAGGGTTGGGAGGGAATGATGCACGTTCAATATTTTTTTTTCAAAATCCAAGATGGCCATTTTTGTTGTGTTTTTGAAGCTTTTTTCTCTATTTTATGTTACCACCCCTCACTCCAACATGGTTCAAGCTACACTTTTCATATTTGGCACATGGATAGAGGGTTGTAATGGGATGATGCACGGTCAATATTTTGTTTTCACAATTCAAGATGGCGCCATGGCAGCCATTTTTGTTGTGTTTTTAAGCCATTTTCTCTATTTTATGTTACCACCCCTCCCTCCAACATGGTTCAAGCTACACCTTTCATATATGGTACATGGATAAAGGGTTGTGAGGGGATTATGCACGCTCAATATTTTTTTTTCAAAATCTAAGATCTGTCTGTCCATCTGTCTGTCTGTTTTTATGTTACCACCTCTCCCTCCAACATGCTTTAAGCTACACCTTTCATATTTGGTACATGGATACATGGTTCTGAGGGGATGATGCACGCTCAAAATGTTTTTTTCAAAATCCAAGATGGCGAAATGGTGGCCATTTTTGTTGTGTTTTTTAAGCTTTTTTTCTCTATATTCATGTTACCACCTCTCCCTCCAACATGGTTCAAGGTACACTTTGCATATTTGGCACATGGATAGAGGGTTGGGAGGGAATGATGCACGTTCAATATTTTTTTTTAAAAATCCAAGATGGCGGCCATTTTTGTTGGGTTTTTTTTTAAGCTTTTTTCTCTATTTTATATTACCACCCCTCACTCCAACATGGTTCAAGCTACACTTTTCATATTTGGCACATGGATAGAGGGTTGTAATGGGATGATACACGGTCAATATTTTGTTTTCACAATTCAAGACGGCGCCATGGCACCCATTTTTGTTGTGTTTTTTAAGTCATTTTCTCTATTTTATGTTACCACCCCTCCCTCCAACATGGTTCAAGCTACACCTTTCATATATGGTACATGAATAAAGGGTTGTGAGGGGATTATGCACGCTCTATATTTTTTTTTTCAAAATCTAAGATCTGTCTGTCTGTCCGTCTGTCTGTTTTTATGTTGGGGAGCTCTGTTCCATCGTCTGTCGTCCATCGTTCTGCGTGAAGGTGGTGTTTGAGCCTCTTTCTTCTAAACCACTGGCAACATTTTAATTAAATTTCATGAAAGTAGTGGTTATATAGGGGCATTTTGATTTTTATCCAAATTAGGTTTCGGCTCATATTGAGCAGTGGTGTGAGGAAAAAATGGCCAAATTTTTTGAAAATCTTCTAATGAACCACCAATAGCAGAGACTTGATATGTGGTATACAGAGTCCTTTTGAGGTTTAGAATCAAGTTTGTTCAAGAGAAGTTTGTCGGGCATTATTTGCCTTCGTTATGGGAGGGGCAAAAATTTTGGCCACGCCTAAAATTTCTATTTTCTGAACTGTGAAGTCGATTTGAACCAAATTTGATATGAGATGATAATGGGTCATATGTAGTTGATTGATGTAAAAAAGAATTTTTTCATTGACCCGTGGGAACCTCGGGAGCTAAAAGTAGGAAAAACCTTAAAACTGCCATATCTCCAAAACTACACGGCACAGAGAATTCTTGTTTTGTGTAAAGCTTACTTATATCCAGTAGAACAGAATGGTTAAAAAAATCTCTATCGGTTTGATCACAAGGTACTTTTTTCAGGACTTTGAGAAAGTGCTGAGTCAGCACTTTTTAACACTGTAGGCCCCCATTGCCCACGTGGGGGCGCAGTGGCGTTGTGTACTAAGGTGTACTGCACGTCGATGGTGCACTTGTCTTCAACCAATGCTAACCCTGCTTGTGTGGAGTTGGTATGTTGGGGAGCTGACAGTTGCTCGCCGTTGCTCAGTGGTTCTCTCCGGGTTCTCCAGCTTCCTCCACCCGTAAAACTGTCATGGTCATGATTAGCCATTGTGCAGAAATATGTGACCTTAAAACCCCAATAAATAAATGAATAACACTGTAGGCAATGGGAAAAACATTAAAAAATCTTCTTCTCCAGATCCAGCAGGCAGAATCTTTTGATATTTGGTATGCAACATTGTAGGGTACATCTGATTCAAGTTTGTTCAAATCGGCCCTCTGGGTTCATATTTGGGCTCAGTATAGGAGCCCGATTTCGAACTTAGTGCATTTCAGACAAATTTCTTCAAAAATCTTCTCCAGATCCACCAGGCAGAATCTTTTCATATTTGGTATGCAACATTGTGGGGTGGATCTGATTCAAGTTTGTTCAAATCGGCCCCCTGGATTCATATTTGGGCTCATTATAGAAGCCCGAATTCGAACTTAGTGCATTTCAGGCAAATTTCTTCAAAAATCTTCTCCATATCCAGCAGGCAGAATCTTTTGATATATGGTATGCAACATTGTGGGGTGGATCTGATTCAAATTTGTTCAAATCGGCTCCCTAGATTCATGTTTGGGCTCACTATAGAAGCCCGAATTCAAACTTAGTGCATTTCAGGCAAATTTCTTAAAAAATCTTCTTCTCCAGATCCTGCACGCAGAATCTTTTGATATTTGGTATGCAACATTGTGGGGTGGATTTGATTCAAGTTTGTTCAAATCGGTCCCCTGGATTCATATTTGGGCCCACTATAGAAGCTCGAATTCGAACTTAGTGCATTTCAGGCAAATTTCTTCAAAAATCTTCTTTTCCAGATCCAGCAGGCAGAATCTTATCATATCTGGTATGCAACATTGTGGGGTGGATCTGATTCAAGTTTGATCAAATCACCTCCCTAGATTCATATTTGGCCTCACTATAGAAGCTTGAATTCGAACTTAGTGCATTTCAGGCAAATTTCCTAAAAAATCTTCTCCAGATCCAGCAGGCAGAATCTTTTGATATTTGGTATGCAACATTGTGGGGTGGATCTGATTCAAGTTTGTTCAGATTTCTTAAAAAATCTTCTCCAGATTCAGCAGGCAGAATCTTTTGATATTTGGTATGCAACATTGTGGGGTGGATCTGATTCAAGTTTGTTCAAATCGGCCCCCTGGGTTTATATTTGAGCTCAGTATAGGAGCCCAAATTTGAACTTAGTGCATTTCAGGCAAATTTCTTGCACCATGCTTAGGGGGTGAGATTCAAGTTTGTTCAAGCCAAGTCCCTGGGTTCATATGTGGGCTCACTGTGGTAGCCCAAATTATAACTTGGTTCAAAATGAGGAATTTTCTTTAAAAATCTTCTTCAGATCCAGCAGTCGGAATGTTTTGATATTTGGTATGCAGCATCCTTAGGGGTGAGATTCAAGTTTGTTCAAGCCATGTCCCTAGGTCCATATTTGGACTCACTGTGGGAGCTCGAATAGTAACTTAGTTCAAAGTGAGCCCAAATTCGAACTTAGTGCATTTCAGGCAAATTTCTTCAAAAATCTTCTTCTCCAGATCCAGCAGGCAGAATCTTTTGATATTTGGTATGCAACATTGTGGGGTGGATCCGATTCAAATTTGTTCAAATCGGCTCCCTAGATTCATATTTGGGCTTACTATAGAAGCTTGAATTCGAACTTAGTGCATTTCAGACAAATTTCTTCAAAAATCTTCTTCTCCAGATCCAGCAGGCAGAATCTTTTCATATTTGGTATGCAACATTGTGGGGTGGATCTGATTCAAGTTTGTTCAAATCGGCCCCCTGGATTCATATTTGGGCTCACTATAGAAGCCCGAATTCGAACTTAGTGCATTTCAGGCAAATTTCTTCAAAAGGGGGGTGAGATTCAAGTTTGTTCAAGCCAAGTCCCTGGGTTCATATGTGGGCTCACTGTGGTAGCCCGAATTATAACTTGGTTCAAAATGAGGAATTTTCTTTAAAAATCTTCTTCAGATCCAGCAGTCGGAATGTTTTGATATTTGGTATGCAGCATCCTTAGGGGGTGAGATTCAAGTTTGTTCAAGCCATGTCCCTAGGTCCATATTTGGACTCACTGTGGGTGCTCGAATTGAAACTTAGTTCAAAATGAGGAATTTTCTTTAAAAATCTTCTTCTTCAGATCCAGCAGTCGGAATGTTTTGATATTTGGTGGGCAATATCCTTAGGGGGGTGGGGTGTGTGTGTGTGGGTGGGGGGGGGGGGGGGGGGGTGAGATTCAAGTTTGTTAAAGCCAAGTCCCTGAGTTCATATATGGGCTCCCTGTGGGAGCCTGAATTATAACTTAGTTCAATATGAGGAATATTCTTTAAAAATCTTCTTTTTTTAGCTCAACTTTGGCAAAGCCAAATTTGAGCTTTTGTCATGGCCTGTCGTCCCCCTGTCCGTATGTCAATAATTGGATACGGCTCGGGCTAGAGGCCATATTTATGAACCGATCTTTACGAAACTTCTTGGGTACCTTTGTTATGACCATGGGACGAGAACGAGTGTTTTTGGGTGCGGTCCAAAATTCAAGATGGCTGCCAGCCGCCATTTTGTACCTACGATGCAGAAATCTGTTTTTTGTACAGAACTTCCATATGAAAGCTCTGATTTGAATAATTTTTTGTATGAATGTTTAGTACCATGGGATACATCACATATAATACAGGTTTTTTTCTCGTGCGTAAATTGTGCAAATTAGACTAATTTTGATGTTTTTTGGTGTTACTTTCAGCTCTGTAAGTGCAAATGCCAATACGGCTCGGGCTAGAGGCCGTATTTATGAACCAATCTTTACGAAACTTCTTGGGTACCTTTGGTATCACCGTGGGACGAGAACGAGTGTTTTGGGGTCCGGTCCGAAATTCAAGATGGCCGATGGAAGCCATTTTGTACAAAATTAGGTGCAATCAGATTTTTGCACAGAACTTCCATATGAAAGCGCTGATTTGAATAATTTTTTGTGTGAATGTTTAGTACCATGGGATACATCACATATAATACAGTTTTTTTTCTCATGCAGAAATTATGCAAATTAGATGAACTTTGATTTTTTCAGTGCGACTTACACACAGTAAGTACACATGTCAATACGGCTCAGACTAGAGTCTGAATTTATGAACTGATCTTCACGAAATGTCTTGGGTACCTTTGTTATCATCTTGGGACGAGAACGAGTGTTTCTGGGTGCAGTCTAAAATTCAAGATGGCTGCCAGTGGCCATTTTGTACCGAAATTAGGTCTAATCAGTTTTTTGTACACAACTTCTATACAGCTCAGACTAGAGGCCATATTTATGAACCAATCTTTACGAAACTTCTTGGGTACCTTTGTTATCACTGTGGGATGAGAGCGAGTGTTTTTGGGTGTGGTCCGAAATTCAAGATGGCCACCAGTAGCCATTTTGTACCAAAATTAGTGCAATCAGTCTTTTGTACAGAACTTCTGTATGAAAGTTCTGATTTGAATAAATTTTTGTATGAATGTATAGTAACATGGAATACATCACATATTGTAAGGGGTTTTTTTTCGTGCAGAAATTATGCAATTTAGATGAACTTTGATGTATTCAGTGCTACTTACACAATGTAAGCACACATGTCAATATAGCTCAGGGTAGAGGCTGTATTTATGAACCGATCTTCACAAAACTTCTTGGGTACCTTTGTTATCACCTTGGGTTGAGAATGAGTGTTTCTGGGTACGGTCCAAAATTCAAGATGGCTGCCAATGGCCATTTTGTCCCGAAATTGGGTCCAATCAGTTTTTTGTCACAAGTTCTATACAGCTCGTATTTATGAACTGATCTTCACAAAACGTCTTGGGGTACCTTTGTTTTCACCTTGGAACAGGAACGAGTGTGTTTTGGGGTGCCTTTGTTATCACTGTGCTATGAGAACAAATATTTTGGGGTTCAGTCAGACCCACTCTGGGACTCAAAGATTTCTTTTCTAGTTTAGCATCTGACTGTCACCCACCTTTACAATACGTTACCTATACATTTGTTACAGGCAGCGGTCAGTATTTATGTACAGACCGTTAAAATGCTTTATATGTACCTTTGTTATCAGGTCATTACCTAGATGTTTGTCATTGCTGTGTCACATACTATACATGTACATGTCTTTGTCTTGACAAGTTGAGCTACAGTGTCATTGACACTTTCATTTAGATCCACTGATCAGAATCTTTGGATATTTGGTATAAGCTTTTCTTAGGAGGAGCAGATGGTACCTGTTGAAATCAATTCTCTGGGTTGATATTTAGGCTACCATGTCAGGTGAGCGCCCTCAGGCCCCTTGGGGCCTCTTGTTTATATTACCACCTCTCCCTCCAACATGCTTTAAACTACACCTTTCATATTTCGTACGTGGATAAATATTTCTGAGGGGATGATGCACGCTCACTATATTTTTTCAAAATCCAAGATTGCGGAATGGCGGCCATTTTTGCAGCATTAAATCACACTTTCGACTCTAAATATATTGAAAGTTTCCGTGTTTAGAGTATTCAGTTGTCCTGCAGAAATATTTCCACAATGTGCTTACAGTGTATTATATAACATGCCCCGAGTTACCAAGCTTCCCCAGCAGACGCCAGTAACTTGATGCTTTCTGTAACACAAATGCGTATACCAATTCAGTCATTATAAAATACGTTAAATGATGGAAAATGTTTTTATTATCTTCCTTTTTTTGGTATTACCAAAAGTACGATTTCATCACATTTCCCTTCATTTAAAGTTATTATAATGATTGGACCGGTCCAGGCAAAAATACTGCTCCACCGAGAGCTGGACTCGACCTTCTTTTCACTGGATCAGACCATTACTGGCGGTCTTTGTACTTCTTAAACTACTAACCTGAATTGCAGAGATGCTTATATGCTCTAATGTCTTATGTGACAAAAACACCTTATGTCACAAAAGCGCCGTAGGGGACTAATACCACCTCGGTGGTCAAACACTTGTTTCATTTGGATCACATAGGCCTAGCTTTCCTATTACCTCAAATGGGGTCTGAGGGGGTATGCACGCGGTTAGAATTCCCGGCAGTTTACGTTTGAGTGATAGATTGTCAATACTCAATCCCTCAACGCCATTAAGACTATTAGATGGCAAATTTAAGGGAAGAAGAGAAAAGAAAACCAAACAGCAACGCCGGTTTGGTAGCGGCCCCGGTATATGACCATAGCGGTTACAAAAAACTCCTTCTCGGACGGTCACGGATTGATAAGTACAAAAAAAACAGATTATTTTTTTAAATAAATCTTGAAAAATCTGTTAAAAAACTTTTCGAAAGTGAGTCAACTCGCCACCAAAAAGTGAGTCAACTCGCCACTAACTGGTGGCGACTTGACCCGCAAAAAGTACTGTGGCGAGTTGACCCAGTGGCGAGTTGACACGTACTCATGCTGGAATACTAAAAGCCCGTATCGGGTACTTTAGTCCTCCAGTTGTATACCAACTGTTAGTCTGGGCTCCTGGTCCGGACCTGTGTGCACGAAATGTACCCTCATTTTGACTTCAGATATCGGTTGGGACATAGTTAGAGATCAATTTTTGTTTGGTCAGGTGATTCCGGTCATGGTCATTTTCCCGCCATTTTGAAATCCAAGATGGCCGCCATCCCAATTACCAAAAATCTAGAGTTTCCCTAAACATCATGCTGGGATGCCACTTTTGAATGTTGGTGGTGAATGTTGGTGTAAAAACATCAAAGACATGTTTCTTTGTCCCCATAGATTTAGGCTTGATATCGTGCTATTGAGGTTAATATATCAGAAGAAAGCACGAAACATCGCGTTAAAAACTGATTTTATTCATACAATAGTTCATTTCGTTCATTCTCTCGGGACACATGTGCAATAAACACAGGTGATTTTCCCATTTTTGTTTTCTGAAAAGAAGGGGCAATCTGAAGATAATCATTGCGTATGTCTAGGTTCTACATTGGCCATACAAGCTGACCCGACCCGACATGACCCTACACTAAACTTTTCCCATTTTGTCGGCCGTTCTTAAAGAATGTTACATGCATGTCAAAAAGAAAAATGTCTATTTCTATATTGTTAAGCAAGTTTTTTTTATGTGTAATTGACCAGCGAGAGATATATGTCAGCTTAAAATGAAATTGTATCAGATTGGTTATTTTGGTATTCAATCTGCAAATATTTGTTGGGGGGGGGGGGGGGGGGGTACAAATTTGAAAGTTCAACCGAAAACTGTGATTTATGGTTTTCGTAGGTGCTCCCATCCCCAGACTTCTACTTTCAGTCGTCCAAGTATGCAGATTATTATCAGGCTATGTTATTCATGCTCACCTGAGCAAGGAAACAAAGTATAACAGTAGCCAAGCAAGGCTGTAAACATATTGGTGATGCAAGTATTAGTTGATGGGTGTCATAACTTTGACACTTTGAATTATAGCTATCCTATTACACCACGCGAGCACCTTGGTCACGTTGTGTACTGCGATAGCGATAATTTCACATGGACCTGGTCCTGCTGGTGAGGGGGGGGGGGGGGGGGGTATTCCGTTCGGTGGGGGGGGGGGGGGGGGGGGGGGCATACAGTTAGTCGAATACTCCAACATTTTATTCTGCTGAAAGAGCCGATTTATTATCAGTTTTGAAATAACTATTCAGGTCGATTGAAATATTCAAGTTGAATTACAGGCTTGCACGAGAACACAGTGACTGTTTGTTTTTTATAAATGAAATTAATCACCGCTGGCTGCAACCAGTTATTTAGGGTCTTGGCATATAGCTCCACATCGGCAAAACTCTCCACACTTAATATCTGCAATGCGACATGGGCACACGCTGGCTCGCGCACATTTTCCGCATCGACATGGGACGGGGGAAATCATCGGGAATCTTTGGCAAAATAATGACAACTGGCACAAGGATGTCATTTTGTCGTTCATAGCCATAATTTTTGCATCTAGAGTTATAGAAGGTTGGAATGGGGAATGTAGCCAGCGGTGACATTGCATGTATGAACGATGTATGTGCAGTCTGATACTTCCTGAGGTCGGAGCTAGCCTTTCAAAGTTATTCGATATTGTCTTTTGGTAATACTGATGGTAACGCAGATCATCAAACGTATCAAACTTGCCATCGCCAGCGAGTGCTTTCACGAGAAACTGTTCTGCTTTTCCGATAATTACATCATCAAGTTCATTTTTACCAAAATCCTTGAGCAGGTCGACCATACCACTACTTGCCAGCTTTAGGGCGGAGTGTTTTGTTGCCACTTTGCTGGTCGAGTCACAGCCACTGAGAGCATGAACTGCTGGTAAGATAGTTATCACATCGTGTGACAATTCCTTATCCAAACTATGGATTGGGACAGCTCTAGAAGTCTTACCCTGGCCACAGAGAACCCACAGTTCTGTAAGACCTTGGATTTTCCATACAGAAGTGAAGTGACATAATAAACATACAAAGACATCTGTGTCGGGGGAAGCAACAACAATCTTCTCCAAAATGTCTGATGTAACTGCTTGGTTGAAGTGAAATAGTATCCTGTCATCAGCTCCTTCATGACGGTTGTGTAGAGACATGTCTCAGAGGATTCTCCGTTGCTAATTTCAACACATTTCCAGACATTGTCCACAAAACATCCGCTGAGACACACTGAAGATGGTGAATCAAACTCCTTTCTCATGACCCACTGTGCAAAAAATACTTGAAGATTCATCTTATTGCTACTCGATGCCCAAAATGCATCCATCTCAACCAGTAATGGTGTGTCATCTCGGCTGATTGTCACTTCAATAGGGTCTACTTTGCTTCTTCTTTTGCATTCATAGTCTTTGATACTCCCAGTCGCGTAAATATCAAACACAATGTCCAACCGCTTTGCCTGTGACGACATTCTGGTGAACTTTTGAAAGAGGTTCTCGGCGAATTCTCCGAACGTTCGCAACTTGAGCTGTTTGATGGGTACTTTCCTGGCATATGCCATAAAGTCGATAATGACCAGCGAATCGCCAACATCAGATGCATTGATATCAACAGATTGTGCTGTGTTCTTCAAATTCTTCTCAAGTTCTCTCTGTAGCTCGGCTTTAACAGGTTTTCGTAGGAAGCCATTTTTCGTCAGAAAATGGGACGTTGATGTTAACTCATATTTCCACAGCTCTGCTATACTGTATCCACGGGATCTGGCGACATCAATGTAGCGCAAGGCTTCTTGGGTTTCTCTTCCGATGTCAGCTGAAGGCTTCTCATACTTTCGCTCTCTTGAATGGATCAAGGGAATGGGGTCGGAAAGTTGCTTTGTCTTGTCTTTGAATCGGGTGTTGAAGAACTCTGTGTATACCTTTTCACCTTCAGTCAACACGTTCAAGGGAAAGAACATCTTTTCGCATCTGTCTTTGTCCCTGTAACTAGATTGCCTATATGACATTCCCCAGTTATGTTGAATGGGTTTCTCCTCTGCAATACATACTCCATCACCTGGGTTATACACTGTTCATCTCGGGCAGATGTGGTGTCTGAAAATTCATGATGCAAGTAATGTTCATCCTCATCATCCATGTTGCAGAGCTCACGCATCAGTTTTGAGAACTGTGCCTTCTCGTGTTTGATGAGATCGTGTTGAGCGACTGCTGTTTTTCGTCTGGTCATCCCAATAATTCCTCCTTTACCCTTTGCTGGCTTGTTATATGTCTGTTCCAGAGCCTGGTCCATTGGAACTCTGCTAAATTTTCTTGATGTCTGCTTGACAACGAAGTTGCCCTTAAGGAACTCGGCGCGTATGGACGGGAACTTATGAGGCAGCTTCAGGCAGTCTTCATAGAAAACAGAACCCCACCGAGAATAGTGTGTTTTATCAAAGGCAAAGAATAAGGGTAGAGCTCTCCCTACGGTATATACATATAACTTCCAGTCACCTTCTCTCACTGAACGAGTGAGATCACGCAGAATGGGAACCAGATATGTCAGGACTGTGTTCCAGTACCGGAATAAGTCACTTGCCTTGATGCTACTAGAGACAAACTCCTGCAGGTCACTTTCAAATATGTGAATATACCGCATGCCCGAATCCAAACACAAGTTTGCCTCAATATTGTCTCGGTTATCACATGCCTTCTGGAGACTTGACACGCATTTGAACAGATCACTGTATTTGTCAGGTGGATGATCATTCACAAAAGCCAGCCACTGGAGTCTTTGCATTGCCTCTGCCAGTATCGAAATACCTCGCATTGCTCGAGAATAGTGAGAGCCCTTCATGATACTTTCCACAATGAGGGGACCGAAAACCTCATTTTCAATGAAGACATGTTCCACGCCGCTATCTCACAGGTACTTCCCAATACATGATAATATGACTTTGCACATGTGAAACTCTCCAAGGCCCAAGAAGATATTGCCGAATCTTTCGTCTGGTAATAGGAGTTGCAACTCCTTCGCCGTGCTGTACACAGATTCATCACACCACAATGAACCACATTCTTGGCCAGTTTGCTGCAAGGCATCTTGGAAATTGATCATGCAGGTAAAGATGGTATCATATTGTGTTGCTGGATATGGAAGAATCGGTGTATATCCGACTGCGGTGCACTCAGTGTCGTCCCTGGAGATGAGGCTGTTGAAAGCACTCCACGACGGTACTTTGTGGGCAGCTGGGAATGATGAGGAAGAAATTACATTTTCATTGCAAAACGCCCATATCAGATCCTTGTCACTTGCATTCCCAAAGTTTTGCTTGATCTCTGGACGGTCACAAGGCACAAAGTCTTTTGCTATACCACCCTTTTTGTTAGGCTTATACGAAGGCAATAGTTTCTGACACCCAAGAAGTCGCCCAGTGTTATTTGCGGGAGCAGTGGGTTTGGTTGTTTCTGCTGAATCATTCTTTGTTGAAAAACCTTCGCAGTTCTGAAAAAGAACTAAAACCGTATCATGACTCCCGCCTATGCCAGATAGAGTGTCTTCTTCATGGTCAAAGTTATCCATCGCGCCTTAAAGAGGAGCACAGAACTTCACACTGACTGGTAAGGGGACACGATGTCCGTCTGACGCAGCCACAGTCCTATTCATCAAGAGTCTGTCCTGTCGCCCAACCTCGTCATAACTCTGACATAATCCCAGTCGATTACAAAGTTGAATCAATGTTTTTGAACGAGTTGTCTCGTGTATAGTTTGCGCCAAACAAACGTGTAACGGGGTGTCCTTTCTGCCATCATGTATGAGGAAGTAAATAATTTGGAACACAGATAAGTACTTTCTCTTGACAGCTTTTGATTTAACGTGAGATGGCAGTAAAGCTTCGAAAAAGGAGGTCCACAGCACTGGAGGTTTGAGCTTATATAGAGTCAGCGCATCGTTGAGGTCAGATGCATCACATACTTTGTTACTCAATTCAAAGTCAAAACTTTTGCATTCTTCGCGCAATTGTTGTGCACAGAATTTCATTGGAGTGGCTTCAGCAGGCCTTGTATTCTCCACCAATCTTTCGGTTGATATCTGTCTCAGGAAGAACATTGCACTTTGACTCCTTGATTTGGAATACGTGAATCCCACTTGATCATCAAACCTATCAATGAGCAGTTGTTTTAGACGTCTGTTTGAAACACTCATATTTCCATCCAGATACGCATTCAGTGTATCACGACATTCACTGAGTGAATATGCAGTATCTTGCAGAGAAAGACACGATAACATTTGCTCGAAAGTTTCCCTAACATCATCGTGGACGATAACGGTTGAGGTATCAGCATCTTCGGAATTGCGTCTGTAAGAAAGGATATAGCTGTTTATGCACTTTTTGTGGCACATGATATCTGCAGCAAACACATCTTTGGGTTCCATGAGCGTTGATATTTTTTGGAAGACTTCATCCAGATTGAATCGCGTCGCAGAGAAGAACTCACTAGCTCGTTTTTCTTCGCATATACGGAAAACTTTTTTCTCATTCTTATATTTGGTTTGGTTACAAATAATACAAACAGAGGAAGATTCAATCATTGGTGAGATGGATCTTATGCGGGTACCTGAAGTCACCATGTGCTTTGAGGTACTGGGCTCTGATATAACATCAGTATTTGGGCCCTTGCTGTCTGACTTAGGGATTTTCAGAACATATGGTCTATAACACCGAATGTGGTACACTATATTGTCAAAGTCTTCAGAGCTCAGACCACCAAGACTGTAGTCTCCTATTCTCTTTGATACTTCTTTGAGTTTTGCACAACCATTTTCAGTACTAGTGAGTTTTTCATTTGAGTCTTTGTTCTGACATATTATACACAGTTCCATATTTACAGAGGGACGTTTATGTTTTTTCGGCCTGGCGAGGATGGTTGTAGTGTAGCTTTCGAATGGAGATGCCATGGCTGTGTTGATCAGTTAGGATGTTAGTGATATAAGTTTCCTGGAAAAAAGGAAAACACTATTTATACATATATGAATAGGAAGGAAAATCCCATCAATCACCTTTTTTATCTTTGCTACATTAATACATTACTTGAAGTAGCATACCTATCCGGTCAATGCTATTCTCAAATATCATCATTCAATTTTTAATTATTTATTTTCCATTTTTGTCTCCAAGCCATATCTTACAACCTCTCCTTGGAACGGGCATATCGAGCTTGTTCTAAAGAGGGATCGTCAGCTATGTTTTATGACAATAAATTAAATTTTAGTTTCTTAAGAACATTTTTTTTGCAAGTGCCGTCCTCAAGTGTTGGCTAAAGGGTTAGTGCCAGAGTTACCCATTACCATCATGCAAACCTACCATTCTCCTGAGGTGAGAAAAAAAAAACTTTCAATATTGTGTATTTCACAACAGAAATGAGATTCAAGCATCATACACAACTCAAAATCATTTCAGGATGCCTTTCTACAAACATGTCTACAAACATGCATTTTTCACATAAAACAGTTGATTTCGGCTATTTTTGTAAAATAATAGAACCTAAATTAGAAGTTCTTCACATAATTGACAAAAACACCATGTTTTCAAAAGCAAATGAGGCTAGCTAACTAAAATCTTTGTCAGGATTCTGAAAAGCGAGGCTCCATTTTCGAAATGACATTTTGGAAAAAAAATGATGTGGGGGGTGGGGGTCCATTGTTGCCATTTTGTCGGACAAGTGTCATTTTAAAACCTACTGTTTGAGTTTTCCAGACTTCCCCCTTCCTACTGAAGACATCGGTATACTATTTGAGGGTACTTTGCTCTTAACGAACCTGTCAGAGTAAACAAAAGGTACCATCAACCCAAAATATGGTATTTTTTCGACTTTTTTGGTAATCTCTCACCAAATATGATACATGAAAACCTAACTAGCCAATGAGTGTTCATAGTTTGTCAATGCTAATTTATTACTATCCAAATGGTATCTTTTTTTTTAATTTGGTGTCTATGTGATCATCTGATATGGAAACTGGAAAAAATGATACTTTTCAGAAACTCAAAATGGCAGCCATCTTGGATTTCAAAATGGCGGGAAAATGACCATGACCGGAATCACCTGACCAAAAAAAAAATTAAACTCCAACCACTTCCCCACCATCATCTGGAGTCAAAATGAGGGTACATCTCGTGCACACAGATCCGGACCAGGAGCCATGACTACTGTGTATGGGAGACAAGTCCAAGCGTGAAATCTTGTAAGAAGGTATAAAATTACAACCATTTGAGAATCGATATCTTAAGACACCAATCCTGACGGAAATGTTCGACTAACTCCCCTGAACCTCCTCGGCGACCCCTCTGGGGAGAATGTGTCTGAAATAAGACGTGGACTGCTGGGCTGTGCGTACTCTGAAGTGGAAATATGCTTCCATTTTTTAAACGACTGCATACACTTCACTTTATATCGGGATTTTGGCCACTATATAGACATGGATGATAAAAGTGATCCCCAACCACAATGACCAAATACATTGTTCAATCCCGTTTACTGCTGACGAATGCATAAGTACTCTTCATCCGTTGGCCTAAAATAATTGGTAATTTAAAAAATAACGAAGAAAAATCATAACATTCATTTCGTTTTATTGACTCCATTGACACGGAGTTGAGAGGTTTTTTGTCTTGATAATTTGTTTTCCTAAGCAATTGATCGAGACATTCTCGTTAGTTTTCGTGCATTTCCCGTCAAAGATCTGTCAGGAGTTGAGCAGTTGATCAAGATATTCTCGTTGGATTTTCGTGAAATTCTCATCAAAGACCTCTGAGTTGGAGAGCTTTGGTTTAAAACCCTTTACTGGTAGAGTGCTGAATTATTTTTGATGTTGAAAAAATATTCACATGTCTAGAGGCACTCTCCCATAAACTGTAACGAGCCAACTCCACACAGACTGAATAATTTTTCTTCAGCGATGATATGAAGCACATCCGCAGAATACGTAGCCTTTAAATTGAGGCCTCTGCACTTCAGAATAAAGCCCAGAATATTAGCTTCCAGAACTCGACCAGTTAGCGCATGGTCTGGCCGATTTCACACAATATTTTGCTGCTCCACGACCAGCTTCGTTATGAGCTTTGAAGTAGTATCCTGTCGAGTCTTGGCTACTTATGATATCAAGACAGCCAAAATTCCACAAGATACCGCCGGGATTGTACTTGGAAGGTTTTTGAAGAGTGTACCTAAAATGCTATATGTTTGGGTCGTATACTCGTGGGCGTAAAATTATCCAAAAGTCTGAATCCGTCTCGAGGATTTATTATTCACTTCTCACAGAAGGGAGGGTAACCATATCTAGACCGACCGAAGCATAAAGCCTGTCTCCAAAACATTTCTTGTTGGAAAATGTTTGCTTTTGTCCACGTCTGTTTGTTATGGCAGATGCGGAACCCATGCGAATTGCCTATGCATGGCATTGGGTACACCTTCTTTTCGGCAGCTTTCTCAATTCTACGGTGGCTGATTTAGGACATAGGATAATTTTTATGCCCCCCGACTTAAGTCGGGTAGCATATAGTGATTGAAGTGTGCGTGTGTCCGTCCGTCCTTGTGTATGTGTGTGTGTGTGTCCGAGCCATTAACTCGAAAACTGTTAGGGCCAGTCATCAAACTTCACACAATTATAAAGGACCATGGGAGGATGTGTCACACACCATAGTCGGGTTCGTACCATCAAGGTCAAGGTCACATTTCAAGGTCACACTAAAAAGCGGTCACTATTCGTGTCTCAGCCATAACTCAGAAACGAATCACAGTACAATTGTTAAACATTTTACAAATGTTAAGGACTGTCAGAAGGTGTGTCGCATATAACAGTTTCCTCCGCATCTGCAATGTGAAGGTCACAATTGACCTTCATATGTTCAGGGTCACAAATCGTGTGTCAAGCATAACTCCAAAACTATTAGGGCTACAGTCACCAAACTTCACACAATTATAAAGGACAATGGGAGGAAGTGTCACATACCATAGCCGGGTTCGTACCATCAAGGTCAAGGTCACATTTCAGGGTCACAGTAAAAATCTGTCAATATTCGTGTCTCGGCCATAACTCAGAAGCGAATCATAGTACAATTGTTAAACGTTTTACAAATGTTGAGGACAGTCAGAAGGTGTGTTGTGTATAACAGTTTGCACCGCATCTGCAGAGGGAAGGTCACAAGGGGGGGGGGGGGGGATCATGTGTTACCTTAGTAACATTGTTCTGGTTTTTAATCTCATTATAACGAGAAAACATCTCGTTATAACGAGAAGACATCTCTTTATGACAAAAAACAGTTCTCGTTATAACGAGAAGACATCCCGTTATAACGAGAAAACATCTCGTTATAACAAGAAACATCTTGTTATAACAAGAAAACATCTCGTTATAACGACTTAGCATCTCGTAATAACGAGAAAATATCTTGTTATGAAGACTTAGCATCTCGTTATAACGAGAAAACAGTCGAATACTCCAACATTTTATTCTGCTGAAAGAGCCGATTTATTATCAGTTTTGAAATAACTATTCAGGTCGATTGAAATATTCAAGTTGAATTACAGGCTTGCACGAGAACACAGTGACTGTTTGTTTTTTATAAATGAAATTAATCACCGCTGGCTGCAACCAGTTATTTAGGGTCTTGGCATATAGCTCCACATCGGCAAAACTCTCCACACTTAATATCTGCAATGCGACATGGGCACACGCTGGCTCGCGCACATTTTCCGCATCGACATGGGACGGGGGAAATCATCGGGAATCTTTGGCAAAATAATGACAACTGGCACAAGGATGTCATTTTGTCGTTCATAGCCATAATTTTTGCATCTAGAGTTATAGAAGGTTGGAATGGGGAATGTAGCCAGCGGTGACATTGCATGTATGAACGATGTATGTGCAGTCTGATACTTCCTGAGGTCGGAGCTAGCCTTTCAAAGTTATTCGATATTGTCTTTTGGTAATACTGATGGTAACGCAGATCATCAAACGTATCAAACTTGCCATCGCCAGCGAGTGCTTTCACGAGAAACTGTTCTGCTTTTCCGATAATTACATCATCAAGTTCATTTTTACCAAAATCCTTGAGCAGGTCGACCATACCACTACTTGCCAGCTTTAGGGCGGAGTGTTTTGTTGCCACTTTGCTGGTCGAGTCACAGCCACTGAGAGCATGAACTGCTGGTAAGATAGTTATCACATCGTGTGACAATTCCTTATCCAAACTATGGATTGGGACAGCTCTAGAAGTCTTACCCTGGCCACAGAGAACCCACAGTTCTGTAAGACCTTGGATTTTCCATACAGAAGTGAAGTGACATAATAAACATACAAAGACATCTGTGTCGGGGGAAGCAACAACAATCTTCTCCAAAATGTCTGATGTAACTGCTTGGTTGACGTGAAATAGTATCCTGTCATCAGCTCCTTCATGACGGTTGTGTAGAGACATGTTCTCAGAGGATTCTCCGTTGCTAATTTCAACACATTTCCAGACATTGTCCACAAAACATCCGCTGAGACACACTGAAGATGGTGAATCAAACTCCTTTCTCATGACCCACTGTGCAAAAAATACTTGAAGATTCATCTTATTGCTACTCGATGCCCAAAATGCATCCATCTCAACCAGTAATGGTGTGTCATCTCGGCTGATTGTCACTTCAATAGGGTCTACTTTGCTTCTTCTTTTGCGTTCATAGTCTTTGATACTCCCAGTCGCGTAAATATCAAACACAATGTCCAACCGCTTTGCCTGTGACGACATTCTGGTGAACTTTTGAAAGAGGTTCTCGGCGAATTCTCCGAACGTTCGCAACTTGAGCTGTTTGATGGGTACTTTCCTGGCATATGCCATAAAGTCGATAATGACCAGCGAATCGCCAACATCAGATGCATTGATATCTACAGATTGTGCTGTGTTCTTCAAATTCTTCTCAAGTTCTCTCTGTAGCTCGGCTTTAACAGGTTTTCGTAGGAAGCCATTTTTCGTCAGAAAATGGGACGTTGATGTTAACTCATATTTCCACAGCTCTGCTATACTGTATCCACGGGATCTGGCGACATCAATGTAGCGCAAGGCTTCTTGGGTTTCTCTTCCGATGTCAGCTGAAGGCTTCTCATACTTTCGCTCTCTTGAATGGATCAAGGGAATGGGGTCGGAAAGTTGCTTTGTCTTGTCTTTGAATCGGGTGTTGAAGAACTCTGTGTATACCTTTTCACCTTCAGTCAACACGTTCAAGGGAAAGAACATCTTTTCGCATCTGTCTTTGTCCCTGTAACTAGATTGCCTATATGACATTCCCCAGTTATGTTGAATGGGTTTCTCCTCTGCAATACATACTCCATCACCTGGGTTATACACTGTTCATCTCGGGCAGATGTGGTGTCTGAAAATTCATGATGCAAGTAATGTTCATCCTCATCATCCATGTTGCAGAGCTCACGCATCAGTTTTGAGAACTGTGCCTTCTCGTGTTTGATGAGATCGTGTTGAGCGACTGCTGTTTTTCGTCTGGTCATCCCAATAATTCCTCCTTTACCCTTTGCTGGCTTGTTATATGTCTGTTCCAGAGCCTGGTCCATTGGAACTCTGCTAAATTTTCTTGATGTCTGCTTGACAACGAAGTTGCCCTTAAGGAACTCGGCGTGTATGGACGGGAACTTATGAGGCAGCTTCAGGCAGTCTTCATAGAAAACAGAACCCCACCGAGAATAGTGTGTTTTATCAAAGGCAAAGAATAAGGGTAGAGCTCTCCCTACGGTATATACATATAACTTCCAGTCACCTTCTCTCACTGAACGAGTGAGATCACGCAGAATGGGAACCAGATATGTCAGGACTGTGTTCCAGTACCGGAATAAGTCACTTGCCTTGATGCTACTAGAGACAAACTCCTGCAGGTCACTTTCAAATATGTGAATATACCGCATGCCCGAATCCAAACACAAGTTTGCCTCAATATTGTCTCGGTTATCACATGCCTTCTGGAGACTTGACACGCATTTGAACAGATCACTGTATTTGTCAGGTGGATGATCATTCACAAAAGCCAGCCACTGGAGTCTTTGCATTGCCTCTGCCAGTATCGAAATACCTCGCATTGCTCGAGAATAGTGAGAGCCCTTCATGATACTTTCCACAATGAGGGGACCGAAAACCTCATTTTCAATGAAGACATGTTTCACGCCGCTATCTCACAGGTACTTCCCAATACATGATAATATGACTTTGCACATGTGAAACTCTCCAAGGCCCAAGAAGATATTGCCGAATCTTTCGTCTGGTATTAGGAGTTGCAACTCCTTCGCCGTGCTGTACACAGATTCATCACACCACAATGAACCACATTCTTGGCCAGTTTGCTGCAAGGCATCTTGGAAATTGATCATGCAGGTAAAGATGGTATCATATTGTGTTGCTGGATATGGAAGAATCGGTGTATATCCGACTGCGGTGCACTCAGTGTCGTCCCTGGAGATGAGGCTGTTGAAAGCACTCCACGACGGTACTTTGTGGGCAGCTGGGAATGATGAGGAAGAAATTACATTTTCATTGCAAAACGCCCATATCAGATCCTTGTCACTTGCATTCCCAAAGTTTTGCTTGATCTCTGGACGGTCACAAGGCACAAAGTCTTTTGCTATACCACCCTTTTTGTTAGGCTTATACGAAGGCAATAGTTTCTGACACCCAAGAAGTCGCCCAGTGTTATTTGCGGGAGCAGTGGGTTTGGTTGTTTCTGCTGAATCATTCTTTGTTGAAAAACCTTCGCAGTTCTGAAAAAGAACTAAAACCGTATCATGACTCCCGCCTATGCCAGATAGAGTGTCTTCTTCATGGTCAAAGTTATCCATCGCGCCTTAAAGAGGAGCACAGAACTTCACACTGACTGGTAAGGGGACACGATGTCCGTCTGACGCAGCCACAGTCCTATTCATCAAGAGTCTGTCCTGTCGCCCAACCTCGTCATAACTCTGACATAATCCCAGTCGATTACAAAGTTGAATCAATGTTTTTGAACGAGTTGTCTCGTGTATAGTTTGCGCCAAACAAACGTGTAACGGGGTGTCCTTTCTGCCATCATGTATGAGGAAGTAAATAATTTGGAACACAGATAAGTACTTTCTCTTGACAGCTTTTGATTTAACGTGAGATGGCAGTAAAGCTTCGAAAAAGGAGGTCCACAGCACTGGAGGTTTGAGCTTATATAGAGTCAGCGCATCGTTGAGGTCAGATGCATCACATACTTTGTTACTCAATTCAAAGTCAAAACTTTTGCATTCTTCGCGCAATTGTTGTGCACAGAATTTCATTGGAGTGGCTTCAGCAGGCCTTGTATTCTCCACCAATCTTTCGGTTGATATCTGTCTCAGGAAGAACATTGCACTTTGACTCCTTGATTTGGAATACGTGAATCCCACTTGATCATCAAACCTATCAATGAGCAGTTGTTTTAGACGTCTGTTTGAAACACTCATATTTCCATCCAGATACGCATTCAGTGTATCACGACATTCACTGAGTGAATATGCAGTATCTTGCAGAGAAAGACACGATAACATTTGCTCGAATGTTTCCCTAACATCATCGTGGACGATAACGGTTGAGGTATCAGCATCTTCGGAATTGCGTCTGTAAGAAAGGATATAGCTGTTTATGCACTTTTTGTGGCACATGATATCTGCCGCAAACACATCTTTGGGTTCCATGAGCGTTGATGTTTTTTGGAAGACTTCATCCAGATTGAATCGCGTCGCAGAGAAGAACTCACTAGCTCGTTTTTCTTCGCATATACGGAAAACTTTTTTCTCATTCTTATATTTGGTTTGGTTACAAATAATACAAACAGAGGAAGATTCAATCATTGGTGAGATGGATCTTATGCGGGTACCTGAAGTCACCATGTGCTTTGAGGTACTGGGCTCTGATATAACATCAGTATTTGGGCCCTTGCTGTCTGACTTAGGGATTTTCAGAACATATGGTCTATAACACCGAATGTGGTACACTATATTGTCAAAGTCTTCAGAGCTCAGACCACCAAGACTGTAGTCTCCTATTCTCTTTGATACTTCTTTGAGTTTTGCACAACCATTTTCAGTACTAGTGAGTTTTTCATTTGAGTCTTTGTTCTGACATATTATACACAGTTCCATATTTACAGAGGGACGTTTATGTTTTTTCGGCCTGGCGAGGATGGTTGTAGTGTAGCTTTCGAATGGAGATGCCATGGCTGTGTTGATCAGTTAGGATGTTAGTGATATAAGTTTCCTGGAAAAAAGGAAAACACTATTTATACATATATGAATAGGAAGGAAAATCCCATCAATCACCTTTTTTATCTTTGCTACATTAATACATTACTTGAAGTAGCATACCTATCCGGTCAATGCTATTCTCAAATATCATCATTCAATTTTTAATTATTTATTTTCCATTTTTGTCTCCAAGCCATATCTTACAACCTCTCCTTGGAACGGGCATATCGAGCTTGTTCTAAAGAGGGATCGTCAGCTATGTTTTATGACAATAAATTAAATTTTAGTTTCTTAAGAACATTTTTTTGCAAGTGCCGTCCTCAAGTGTTGGCTAAAGGGTTAGTGCCAGAGTTACCCATTACCATCATGCAAACCTACCATTCTCCTGAGGTGAGAAAAAAAAACTTTCAATATTGTGTATTTCACAACAGAAATGAGATTCAAGCATCATACACAACTCAAAATCATTTCAGGATGCCTTTCTACAAACATGTCTACAAACATGCATTTTTCACATAAAACAGTTGATTTCGGCTATTTTTGTAAAATAATAGAACCTAAATTAGAAGTTCTTCACATAATTGACAAAAACACCATGTTTTCAAAAGCAAATGAGGCTAGCTAACTAAAATCTTTGTCAGGATTCTGAAAAGCGAGGCTCCATTTTCGAAATGACATTTTGGAAAAAAAATGATGTGGGGGGTGGGGGTCCATTGTTGCCATTTTGTCGGACAAGTGTCATTTTAAAACCTACTGTTTGAGTTTTCCAGACTTCCCCCTTCCTACTGAAGACATCGGTATACTATTTGAGGGTACTTTGCTCTTAACGAACCTGTCAGAGTAAACAAAAGGTACCATCAACCCAAAATATGGTATTTTTTCGACTTTTTTGGTAATCTCTCACCAAATATGATACATGAAAACTTAACTAGCCAATGAGTGTTCATAGTTTGTCAATGCTAATTTATTACTATCCAAATGGTATCTTTTTTTTAATTTGGTGTCTATGTGATCATCTGATATGGAAACTGGAAAAAATGATACTTTTCAGAAACTCAAAATGGCAGCCATCTTGGATTTCAAAATGGCGGGAAAATGACCATGACCGGAATCACCTGACCAAAAAAAAAATTAAACTCCAACCACTTCCCCACCATCATCTGGAGTCAAAATGAGGGTACATCTCGTGCACACAGATCCGGACCAGGAGCCATGACTACTGTGTATGGGAGACAAGTCCAAGCGTGAAATCTTGTAAGAAGGTATAAAATTACAACCATTTGAGAATCGATATCTTAAGACACCAATCCTGACGGAAATGTTCGACTAACTCCCCTGAACCTCCTCGGCGACCCCTCTGGGGAGAATGTGTCTGAAATAAGACGTGGACTGCTGGGCTGTGCGTACTCTGAAGTGGAAATATGCTTCCATTTTTTAAACGACTGCATACACTTCACTTTATATCGGGATTTTGGCCACTATATAGACATGGATGATAAAAGTGATCCCCAACCACAATGACCAAATACATTGTTCAATCCCGTTTACTGCTGACGAATGCATAAGTACTCTTCATCCGTTGGCCTAAAATAATTGGTAATTTAAAAAATAACGAAGAAAAATCATAACATTCATTTCGTTTTATTGACTCCATTGACACGGAGTTGAGAGGTTTTTTGTCTTGATAATTTGTTTTCCTAAGCAATTGATCGAGACATTCTCGTTAGTTTTCGTGCATTTCCCGTCAAAGATCTGTCAGGAGTTGAGCAGTTGATCAAGATATTCTCGTTGGATTTTCGTGAAATTCTCATCAAAGACCTCTGAGTTGGAGAGCTTTGGTTTAAAACCCTTTACTGGTAGAGTGCTGAATTATTTTTGATGTTGAAAAAATATTCACATGTCTAGAGGCACTCTCCCATAAACTGTAACGAGCCAACTCCACACAGACTGAATAATTTTTCTTCAGCGATGATATGAAGCACATCCGCAGAATACGTAGCCTTTAAATTGAGGCCTCTGCACTTCAGAATAAAGCCCAGAATATTAGCTTCCAGAACTCGACCAGTTAGCGCATGGTCTGGCCGATTTCACACAATATTTTGCTGCTCCACGACCAGCTTCGTTATGAGCTTTGAAGTAGTATCCTGTCGAGTCTTGGCTACTTATGATATCAAGACAGCCAAAATTCCACAAGATACCGCCGGGATTGTACTTGGAAGGTTTTTGAAGAGTGTACCTAAAATGCTATATGTTTGGGTCGTATACTCGTGGGCGTAAAATTATCCAAAAGTCTGAATCCGTCTCGAGGATTTATTATTCACTTCTCACAGAAGGGAGGGTAACCATATCTAGACCGACCGAAGCATAAAGCCTGTCTCCAAAACATTTCTTGTTGGAAAATGTTTGCTTTTGTCCACGTCTGTTTGTTATGGCAGATGCGGAACCCATGCGAATTGCCTATGCATGGCATTGGGTACACCTTCTTTTCGGCAGCTTTCTCAATTCTACGGTGGCTGATTTAGGACATAGGATAATTTTTATGCCCCCCGACTTAAGTCGGGTAGCATATAGTGATTGAAGTGTGCGTGTGTCCGTCCGTCCTTGTGTATGTGTGTGTGTGTGTCCGAGCCATTAACTCGAAAACAGTTAGGGCCAGTCATCAAACTTCACACAATTATAAAGGACCATGGGAGGATGTGTCACACACCATAGTCGGGTTCGTACCATCAAGGTCAAGGTCACATTTCAAGGTCACACTAAAAAGCGGTCACTATTCGTGTCTCAGCCATAACTCAGAAACGAATCACAGTACAATTGTTAAACTTTTTACAAATGTTAAGGACTGTCAGAAGGTGTGTCGCATATAACAGTTTCCTCCGCATCTGCAATGTGAAGGTCACAATTGACCTTCATATGTTCAGGGTCACAAATCGTGTGTCAAGCATAACTCCAAAACTATTAGGGCTACAGTCACCAAACTTCACACAATTATAAAGGACAATGGGAGGAAGTGTCACATACCATAGCCGGGTTCGTACCATCAAGGTCAAGGTCACATTTCAGGGTCACAGTAAAAATCTGTCAATATTCGTGTCTCGGCCATAACTCAGAAGCGAATCATAGTACAATTGTTAAACGTTTTACAAATGTTAAGGACAGTCAGAAGGTGTGTTGTGTATAACAGTTTGCACCGCATCTGCAGAGGGAAGGTCACAAGGGGGGGGGGGGGATCATGTGTTACCTTAGTAACATTGTTCTGGTTTTTAATCTCATTATAACGAGAAAACATCTCGTTATAACGAGAAGACATCTCTTTATGACAAAAAACAGTTCTCGTTATAACGAGAAGACATCCCGTTATAACGAGAAAACATCTCGTTATAACAAGAAACATCTTGTTATAACAAGAAAACATCTCGTTATAACGACTTAGCATCTCGTAATAACGAGAAAATATCTTGTTATGAAGACTTAGCATCTCGTTATAACGAGAAAACATCTCGTTATTCCGACTTAGCATCTCGTAATAACGATTTTATGTACTAAAACAGCCACCGTACCCGTACTGCTTATCCTCAAACAGGGCCACTTAAAAGGATGGATTCGTTTTTTCAGCTTCAGCATACGCCCTTGTTGAAACAAATAAATTTGCACAAAACCCCAAACTATTTATCTGACATCGTTAACCCTTTAGCTGTAACTCTAGTGCAGAGGACAGTATCAATTACTTTTATCTGAATTGTTTCATTGTTTTCCTTCCAAACCTTAGCCTAAGGCCCATCATTGGGACGAGCTTGTTCCAATGAGGGGTCATAAGCTATGGTTTTGGAAGGACAAAAAATGGAAAAAAACTTTATTTTCGAAAAATAACTCGCACACTCTGAAACTTGCAACTATAGCTTGTAACCCCTCAGTGGAAAGAGCTTGTTGGTGGCTCTTGGCCTATTTTTTGGATGGGGGAAAAAATGTTGGAAAGATTTGCGTCTCGTTATATTGGGGAAGTGTAGGTTGGGGCATTGTCGAGGTAATCATATTTCTAACAGAATTAACAACGCAAAGCGAGAGAGAAAGAGATTAGGCCAGTACTCTCTTTACCAATGTATATTTTTATGTCCCCGAAAAATATTTTCGGTGGCATATAGTGTTTATCATTTCCGTCCGTCCGTCCGTCCGTCCGGGCCAACATTTCGGGTTTAGGGGATATTATTATTAGGAGCTACCTCCAAATTAAGGTAGTGTTAGGGTTAGGAGTGGGGTTAGGGTTAGGGGTAGCCCCAGAGTAGGGCTTAAGGTTGGGGAGGATTAGGTCCCAGGGGGTTAGGGTTGGGGTCAGGGGTGGGGTGGGGTTTTAGTAGCCCCTAAACCGAAAAATAGCTCCTAATCCTATTGGTTTGGCTAGGGTGGGGTTGGGTCAGGGGTGGGGTGGGGGTTAGGGGTAACCCCAGAGTAGGGCTTATGGTTGGGGGTTAGGTCCCGGGGGTTAGGGTCTGGGGTGGGCTTTTAGGGTTTAGGTCAGGGTAGGGTAGGGTTAGGGCGTGGTTTTTATCACAAATCTTGTCTTATTTCATAATCCTTTCATAAACATTGAACGTTATCCTTTTCATCAAACACAACACATACAAGTTAAGCTACAGTGTCACTGACACTTTCATTTTGCTTCCAAGCCATAGCCTTTGACCCCCCCCCCCCCCCCAATCCCTCATTCGAGGAGTTCAACGACCAATACGGGGTGCTAAGCTATGATTTGGAAGAAACTGTCGGAGACACCAACTCGGCACAATAAGGGTTAGCATCGTTTCAATGCAAGAATACCGTCGTCGTGTCCTGTGCCTTAGTACACAGTGCCCCCACTTGACAGTGACGTAGGTACAGGAGGCCGAGTCCTTGGGCAAGACACTTAATACCAATTGCCCACGTGAGGACACGGGGGCGTTGTGTACTAAGGCGTACTGAACGTCGACCGCTGCTAACCCTGCGCTTTTCGGTGGTTCTCTCCGGATTCTCAGTCACTTCCGCCACCCGTGAAATAGCCCGACTCGACATGTTGAAAGTGTTGTGAAACCCCAGTAAAAATGAACAAAACATAAAAAAACATGATGCCAACGGGCGATGGCCCCACGAAAAATTTGTCGGAACATTTTCGTCTCGACGGAAAATATTTTGGGCTTTTTGGGGGTAAATTTTAGCAAAATAGAAGGAAAAGTATTGATATTTTGGCTATTTATATGTTGCTGTACTGAATACTAAAACCCGTCATGGGTCCCAAAGTGGTAGAAATTTGGTCAATCGGAAATCTATCGAAAATTTCACTGGTGGTCCGGTGGAAAAGTTTGAACTTGTTGCCCTACCGCCCCCACCCGCTACCTAACCGACGGAAAACTATACGTGCCTGCCACTTAGCTCTTCATCTAACGTATCGACCCAAACCAACCAGACCTATACACGAAAATCAGCCCTCATATATCTCTACGAGCTCGTTCCAATGAGGGGATAGTAAGTTCTGTTTTTGAAGTGAAAAATATGTATATTCAGGATAGGTAAAAGGATAAGAAGTGACTTTCCCAAGGACACAACGCAGATTACGCGGGGGTCAGGACCGTCAACCTATAGATCTTAAATCCAACGCGCTAACCAATGCGACCATACTCATTTTCGTTATAATCGATGTATTATTGGCGACGTGTGCGCTCTGTATAAAGTCGTTATAACAAGTGCTAAATCGTTATATCGAGATGTCTTCTCGTTGTAGCGAGATGTTTATTCTCATACAGAGATACAAAAAGTAATTTTGTATTTGCGTTGTAGAGTTGCTTCCCCTGTATCGTATTTGCAATCCTGGAGGTGTTTGTTTCAAGTTTGAAAGAAAAGTGAGCATGTGTCACAGATGGTTATAATACACTGTTTTTTCCTTTGACGACAGTGCTAATCTTTCCTCCTCTCTCCATCTCATCAAGCTGATTTGGGCAAAAATAACCATCTATCCATTTAGTTTTTCATCTCATGAAAAAAATATACTGAAAAAAATATAGGTCGCCATGTGACTTTTGCCTTTAAATTTGATGATTCATATACTCCCGTCCAGTTTCGCACTGAACGAAATAGACATATTTCTACCTACCTCCACACAATTTTGATCTTCTCTCACATTTTTCAGAAGACAGTTGTCACCAATGTTTGATATTTTTTTCAAAACATGCACTTTAAAATTGTATTCACACTTAAAAGCTCAGTTCATTTTCCACCAATCGGATAAATCAGGGAACTTTTATCCTCCATTAAAGCTCCACACACCTCTTTCCACAGACATGCTGCTTGCTTACACTTTGAGTGTAAAAAAAAATGATGATATGCATATGCGCAAGACCGCAAATAAGCAGCCTATCTCGGTCAGTGTCTGGCGTAATTTACATGTAATTGTTTGAGAGGCACCGATTCACTTGTGCTTGACCACAACTTTTAGAAAACTGATTGACGTTTATGTGTACATTTCACTTATAACCTCTAAACTGTTTTTTCACTGGTTGTGTTTACTAAAATGTCCAATTGATCTCTTATTATTTATTGGAAAGCTTTCACACAGAGAGACCTTCGAAAGACGTCGCGAAGTTAACCGATTTCAGGGCGTAAAATTCACGCACGGATCAGAATCAACGCAAAATGTTAATTTTACTCCTGTTATAGTTTATCAAAATATCCCGAAAGGTCTGGAGAATTCTGCTAATTTTTTTGCTTAGTCATAGCGAAGTAACACTGACTTAGTTTGCAGTGTTGTCTCGTAAATTCTTCATTTGCCGCCTGTAATCTTTCCAAAATTAGAATTGGACCATCAAGGGTTCAACTGTAGTGAATATATAAATATGGAGTTTTTTTAACTATGAAATACTGCTTGTATTCACAAGACTATGACTACTTCCACTTTCCATTTCCAGTACGCTCAAATTCTAATTTATGTAAGAACTGAAAATTGATTCACGGTGCAAGAGTTCCCAAAAATCAAACCTTATTCTCTAAAGTGGGGACAAACTTTAAGGCCTACTATTTAATGTGTGTGAATGCGGGGGATTGGGGAAGGGGGGGGGGGGTTGTAAACCCTATTTGTCTCGACTGTGGTGGTTCAAGTTCCGACTGATAAAATATTCCATCTATACCATCAAGGCATGCCTTTGTCGAATGCGTGCCTTAATAGTCCGGTCGCCAGGTCATGGATGCGTGTTTTGTCGTATAAAGTTTTTTTCTCAATGGATTCTGAAAATTAAGGTATCTGACATCAACATTCAATCGGCTGACCATCTGTCAGCCTTGAGCAATTTTTTTTATAGAGCCCCAAAATTTATACCCCACCCCGAATTTCAGTAAAATACCACTTTTTACTCCGATGTCATTAGATCTCAAAAAAATGCGACAGAATCTTCACAATGAGATGCCAATAGCCGAAGGGTTCCGAACACATCACTTAACCATTAACTTCTCCAGAAAAAATCCGAAATGGCAGCCACTATGGCGGCCGGAAGTAGCAAATTCATGGATTTTTACCATTTTTTCGAAATAATCTGCTATAAGTGCCCAATGACTGTCCAAGATTCATTCCTCGCGCATATAAATGATGCAAATTGATAGTTCCATGATATTTGATGACAATCAGGGGTATCAATGGTGTATATAAACGGGAAAATGATTATCAAATCTATGAAGTGTAAAAGTCGTCAAAATAAGATTTCCTGCCATATAATACAAGAAGTCACAAAAATTGTTAGAAAACTCGGCTTGTGGTTCGTAGACTTGGAGATGTCTCCCCAGTTTAGTTCTCAACCTCGATTTATATCATTTACGCATTGGATTCACTATAAAATACCCGAATTTCCACCAAAATGACGCCGAAAGTAGTAAAATTGTGGATTTTGATATTTTTTGCGAATGAAGTCTATACCAGTATGCCCTGGCTGCCAACATACATTTTGCTGGACATAAAAACTATGCAAAATTATAGTGCAATGATATTAACTACATTTTGAGAAATAATGGAAACAAATGAGCAGGAGAAAAACCGATATCGCAGACTATGGAGTGAAAAAAATGTCAAAACTGGATTTCAACCTAATACCAGAAATCCCAAATATGGTCACATAGCCAGCCTGATGAGATGCAGAGTGAGAGATGTTTTATCTACTAAGTATTCAATCTGGAATTTATCAAGAAAAGATCAACATGGTCACCGATATCCTCATCCTCACGGTCCATCTGGATCATTAGACTGATTCACCGTGACATCAATTGCTGAAACCGTTTGTTCATTGCAACATTCAATTGTTGCATTACACGCACAGAATATTGTGCATGCCAAGTGAGAGGAATAGCATCCACACCTGCTAGTTTTGCAAGGATGTTTGCTGGAACAGGAACAACGTACCATACGCAAAACAGAGTCGGGGGCCACCGGTATACCACTTGGTAGAGTTAAGGGTGAATACGTTTTCGAGACTTCATCTCTGACGAATCCGAACTCCCTAGGATCAAGATCTGGTGGAGCTGGGTCTAAGGCATGTTTCCACGTGCATACCTGAAGATGGGCATGTTTTACATTCTCTGTGAATGCTTCGGTTGTTGGGGGCAGGGTACATAAAGGAGGAACTTTTGTGGCACCCTTCTTTCCTATTTGCGATTTCCAAACACTGATTCGCGATTCTGACATGGTGCCCATATCCTTGCAACCATAGCATGAAGATATGAATCGTGTAGCTTGATGAAGTACTTCCGACCAAGGGGCATTGACACAACCAACGGACGTTAGAGAAGTTTCGCCGGATCTCAAGACTTTCAACATACGACCTTTTCCAATTCCAAAACAACCACCAACTGTGTCGCAGCCAGAGATAGCATGGGCGGCAAGCAAGTTTGGTACGATACTTCTATGTTCTTCAACGGTCGCTGCAATATCAACAACTGACTTCCCCTTTATTGGGGATTCCATGAACATACTACATGACAGGTTTTGTTCGAGATAGTGATGTAGAAGCAATGTGTATACATCTGTGTCGTCTGCAAGAACTATGACATTGTCGTGGTCATCAGCAGCTCTGATGGCTTGCTGAACGATTATGTTATCTGCTTCCTCGTGCATAGTTTCCATGTCACGCCTCTCAATAACTATACCTCTATCGATTTCAATGGGTGAAGCGTCCTGGCCAGTAACAAATAGCGCGTGTTGTTGAGTGTTATCAACAGCAAACTGTGTGTCACGTCTGAAATGATCAACAATAATGCTTATCAACTGTTTCTTATTTTCAGTTACCGTGAGAACCAATTTCTGAGAAGGTAATGGTGACGTTGCGGTCAACTTGAATTTCCGACAACAAGCTTCACCACTTCTTTTTGCCCTAGTCGTACATTTAGTACTGAATTCATTATATCTGTCAAACACAAGATATGTATCTCCAACCAATAACCGACGCTTTACATGCTCTTGAAATCGCTGGACAAAATCGTTCACGTTCGGGTGACATAATTTATTGGGAGCAGGCCAATGGGGTATCCAAAGAAATGCACACCCGTCTATAATAGTGCACGTTGACACATTGATATCAGACTCAGACATGTCGGTGTTTGGAATCATAACTGCGGTATCAGACTTCATGACCGATTTAGATTTGGATATCCGCATGTCACCATTGTCATTGAAAAGAGCTGTTGGAATGGGTGATAACTCGTATGAGAGTATATCATTTATACTAATTTCCCTGGAGCTGGCTTGAAGTCCCATCACCCGAGAGTAAATCAGATTGCTGTCACATGTTTTGTGCTCGCCCAACTTGACTGACTTTTTCATAACTGCCATTGTTTCAACGGGCCTTGATATAGTACAATAGAACCCACTCGGGAGTTTCTTCTCGAAATCAGTCAACGTCTGTCTACCAAGTGTTACAGCCATGTCCAAGTTCACAGTGCGATTAGCATACTGACCACTGACAATATTGACTATCTCATCCGGGTGTTGCTTGGGTTCAAGGGGGTGTATAATTGTCGCGAGTTTGTTTCTAAGTCCCTCACGATCAGCGCAATCAGCAGCAATTCTCGCAGTCATCTCCTCTTTGTGTTCGAGCACTGCTCGATTCGCGACGTCTGATTCCCTAACCTCCGCGAGACCATTCAAAAGTTGACCACAATTGTGAAGGCTTAATGCCCACACTTTCAGAGTTTCTGGTTTTAATGTGATGCCAATGATGCCAGACTTACCATGGCCATAACGCATGAAAGTGGATTCGATATACGTATCGCTCCAAATGCCATTCCAAATGCCATCAACATGTCTTATCACATGTGATCCCTTCAGAAATTGTGTCAACACTTCTTGTGGAAGTCGTTCCATGTCCCTCAGATAATACAAGCCATATCTAGCATAGCTGACATGGCCGGATGCAAAGAAGTAAGGGAGCATTTGTTTTACAGTTGCCAAATGCAAGGGCCAGTCCCCTTCCCTCTCAGCCCTTACGTACTTCATCATTATAAGAACTGGTCTTATGAAGCAGTCCACACAAACCTTGCAAATCCTGCTCTGGTCTCATATTTCACTCAATGTGTCAAAGAAATCTTCCGGGCAGACAACATCATCTCTACTGACGATATCTCTAAGCAGCTCTTCTGCCAACAACCGAAATGCGCGCATATTTTGAGGAAACTTCTTCCCGCTTAGCATTTTGGCTACTCCGCCGAACACAGACTCAAAAATATCAGATAAACCCGTGTTCTCCATCAAGTTGCCAATAGCACCAAGAAAACTCATTAACATATGCATGCCTCCCAACCTCGGAATAAATGTTCCGAAGTGATCGTGATTTGACCACCGAACATCCAACGCTACTTTATATAGCTGTTGATCAGCAGTGAATAAAGTATATTTCTGCCCAGTCAACTCAGTTAGACACATTGCATCTAACATGGCGGTTGAAATTGTATCTGGATCAGCCGGTGGCATGTCAATCAATGGTAAGTACACAGCCTTCGTCTCTGATTGAGGGGATTGCCCACTTTGTCGGGATGACCTGGTGTTGTAGCCATTGAACTCAGGACAGTTAGGTTTCGTTATAATATCCTTCAAAAATTCAAGGTCATTCTCCAACGCCCTTCGTTCTGCCATGACCATGCGAACCAATACTTGGGGCTGAGGTACTTCATTGCGGATTAAGCAATGAGGGACTTCTGGCTTCTTTGGTACATCGAACGTTGACTTTTCAGTGTTGTAATCAACTGGTTTAGCCATGTCGAGTTTAGTGACTCTCGGTATCATTGGAGAAGGAGAATCTCTCGTCGTGCTAGGTTGCGTCATCAAAACTGCCAACGAGTGTGTGCTGAGCTTGCCGTTTTGTGAAGATATATCGGCATCGAAGATATCAACAACAAACTGTATCAACCCATCTTCCGAAGTAGTGATTGTGGTCAGGTTGTTACTCTTTGAGGCCAGTACGGCTGCCGATTTTTTAAACCGTAACAACTCATCATACGTGCATGTTACTCCAAAGTCGTTCAAGGACTTGACCAATTCCTTTGAATCGCGGAGTAATACAGCTAAACTAATTTGCAGTGGTGTAGGGACACCTTTGATGGCAGAAGTTATCATATTACCTATCATAAGTGCCGTAAGTGTGTTGTCAAGTTTTGGCGATAAGCTACCTAGAAAGTCTGTTACAGTTTGACTTGAATACTCGAAAAGGGTGGACTTATCTAAAGTTGACTTGTAATTGTTCTCATCTAGTTCAATGTTTTCGACATCCTTAGAAATTTCTGTGCAAAGAGTCTTCATGGCCACGGGGACATCATTTTTGAAATCACTATCAATTCTCAGGAGCGAACCCACTCGAGATCTGATTGCAATTATTGTAGCGATTGACGGTGAGCTGAGGAGCAATAATTCTTCGTTGAAGAAATCTGGCAATTTGGAGACAAGGAGCCTCCGAGACAGACTCTCTCCGCCATTTTCAACATAGATTCCATGCAATTCAACAGAACTCCAACTGAGAGAGTTGTCTTTCTTCATAAAATCTAAAACAGCTTGGAGGGGTGGTTCGATATCGGGTGGAGCAACTGATAATGCTGCCGATCTTTTGCTTGCAACGACTGATCTTTCTCCCATGAACGACTGACGACAATCAGAATGGTAGAGAGAGTCAGCTGCGTGCAAATCACTAACAGCCTGATTGACTCTAATGCGGACTTCAGTGGACCAATTGTCACTACGGTCGTCGCACTTCTGAAGAATTTCCGCTTTCGGTGTGGAGGTACCTTGTTTAATGTGAGTTTGTCGGAAGACATAAGCTGGTCTCCATCTAGAGGGATTCTTTTTATCTTTCTCAACTTTACATTCGCGCCCACAAAATAAGCAATCAACCAAGAAGTTGAAAGTGCTGACGTCTGAACGTCTGGTGATTTTCTTAGGAGGTGGTCCGTCGTGAACTCATTTGCACCACGCTTTTGCTTAGCTCGTGCCACGTTTCGTGGGTGTATGTATTTATCGATACATTGTCTATGAGCATCGAGCGTGATATCATTGTCGGCCTCGAACCTCGGACGCAAATCAAGACATAGACCGTCGCCATAGATCTCACTATTCGCAATGACCTTCCGTATTCTTGTAGCCAATACTTTGACAAAGCGTTTCTCGCTCGAATCAGAGCACTTATAAATATCTGAAAAATAGCACCTTTGAGACATAATATTCTGACAATTTACTGTCAAGCTTCAAAGAACAAATTAACCGGGGAACTTCACTCGGCCAAAAACGGGTTACAATGTCAACAATAAAGAAACAATAAACGAATTGAATAATTTCAATTGAACAAAATGTGAATAAAAGTGGTAATCTATTATTAATTTCAGCCAGTAAGCACGATCGAAACTGATACGAAAACCCAACAATGAATGGAAGCGAAAGTACGTCTTCACACGTTGAGTGATCAGATATCACTGATTTGAATGTGGTGGATTTTTGAACATCCTTACTCGCTTAGTATCAGGTGTAGTAAAGAGCGCTGTTTGCAGCGAACAACACTCTTTATTCGTGTTATTCAGGAATTTACTGCCTGAGACATCGTAAGAACACCTATCCCGAGTAGTGTGTATGTGATTCCATGACAAAACTCGATCCTCCGTCCGTAACTATTATATTTATGACCGCTACCAGAAATGTATTGAAATTTTAGCCTCCGTCTGGTTATAGTGTCATTCAGTGAAAGCGCTATATCGATCGAAGTATTCAACACATGGTGCCCATTTTGGTATCATCATGAGCACAAATGGATGTTCCATGATGGCAGAGCATGAACTGGCACAATTAAGATACAATTTGTTTCACAGAATAAACGATTTATGGTGCAACGGAGAAAAAAAGTTAAAATTTCGACATGACGATCCGACACGGCGGCCATATTGGATTTTTGTGTGTCGATATAATTTTGAATTCTGGAGTATGTGATACTACAAACCATGCCAAGTGTACAAATAGTAACGTTTAGCGATAAAATTCATGTTAGTAATGAGAATTTACAGAATATTCAAATATAGGTGTTTTCACATTTGGTATCAAATTCGGGGTAGGGTATATACCTTTTCAAGACTCTATAAAAAAAATTGCTCAAGGCTGACAGATGGTCAGCCGATTGAATATTGTTCTCAAATGTCTAAATTTGCAAAATCCATCGAGAAATAAACTTTATACGCCAGAACAAGCATTCGTGATTTTCGGGGGTTTGGCGACCAGACTATAATGATGTATCTGGAATTCAAGGCAAACTTATAATTCAATAACTCAAGACTTCATGAGTAATTTCCCACACCCTTCCACCCCACCCCAACTATTTGGCATACATAATTGCTATTATCAAAGACTTATACGCAACAACTATACTTTCCATTGATAAAAAAGCCTTGTATTTCAAGCATACAACATTTACATACGAGCTAGATAGAGGTGCCAGACCATCTGGGTGCTTTCAATAGGTCATAAAAAATCCTTTGTTATTAGTTACTTACTCCCTGGATGTGGAATTCTACCGATATTCTTGGTCGGGAATTTATTGCACTTTCTAATTTGTGTATATTTTCGTCGGACAAGCATGAATTTTTGCCCAACTGTGTACTCCAAATTGTGTATAATATTCTCTCGTCGGGCAGACAAGGATGTCTGCCCAACTCAGTATTTCATAATTCCTTGCCCAACCTCTGACCGACGTAAACCATGATCGGTAGATTTTCTTTGGTGGTGGTGGGGGGGGGGGGGAGGGGGGGGGGGGGTTACTTCCACCCGCTTTTTTTTAGAAAACGGAACCGGGAAATTTTTCACCCTTTTATCCGGGAACGCGAAATTTCCGGTTTCTTACTTCGTATATGTTTTGATACAAAATACTGAATTGAATTAATCAAACTTGCTACTCCCATCCACACAAGTTTCACACCCTCACAATCACAAATAGTCCAACGATATGTTATAAGAAATAAGACAAATTCTTTTTACCGATCATTGTGAGGCGCCCCTAAATCATACCTCATTAACTTATTGACGGTACCATGGCGCCCGCGAGCA
Source organism: Pictodentalium vernedei (assembly GCA_031216915.1). Taxonomy (NCBI): domain Eukaryota; kingdom Metazoa; phylum Mollusca; class Scaphopoda; order Dentaliida; family Dentaliidae; genus Pictodentalium; species Pictodentalium vernedei. The sequence continues at coordinate 326,357,373 of CM062293.1, forward strand.
CCCAAAGCAAATTATATATTTAATTAGTCGAGTTTTTTAAAAAAAAAGCGGGCGGGGTTGGTCCTTTTTGCTTATAACTTAGTTGTTTCTTGACGGATTTTGATAATATTTGATGTGGCTTGATATGCATGTTCAACATCCGGTGACGCGAAATAGGGCGTGTCCATGCTTTTTCACAAAAGTTATGACCTTTTGTTAAAATCGACTAATTATTGAGCTTGATAGCGCGATAATTTCAACAAACGTCAACCGATTTGACTGATATTTGACACATGGGTTTCAAGGAACAATGTCTTGATCGAGTTCGGAAACGGTCTCAGTCCGATGTACGGCAACAGAATTATTGGGCTGACTTGATCATTTTTTGCTAATATCGACTAATTTTGAGCTCGATAGCCTGATAACTTCAACAAACGTCAACCGATTTGACTGATATTTTGCACATGAGTTTCAAGGAACACTGTCTTGATCGAGTTCGAAAACGGTATCGGTCCGATGTATGGCAGCAGAATTATTGGGCTGACTGGATAATTTTTGCAAATTTTGTGTTTGATAGCGCGATAACTTAAACAAACGTCAACCGATTCAATTCATTTTTGTTGTGTTTTTTTCTAAGAAGATTATCTCAATCGCATTAGAAAAGGAGCTCGGCCCGATATACGACAGCAAAATTATTTGGCTGACTTGGTCATTTTTTGCGAATTTTGTGCTCGATAGCGCGATAACTTGAAGAAACGCCAACCGATCCAATTCATTATTGTTGTGTGGGTTTCCAGTAACATTTTCTTGATCGAGTTCGAAAATGGGCTCGGTCCGATATATACGGCAGCAGAATTATTGGGCTGACTTTGTCATTTTTTCCAAATTTTGTGCTTGATAGCACCATAACTTGAACAAATGATAACCGATTTGATTCCTTCTTTATTACATGGGTTTCCAGGAAAATTGTCTCGGTCGAGTTCGAATATGGGCTCGATCGGATATACGACAGCAGAATTATTCGGCTGACTTATATATAGTCATTTGTGCAAATTAGTTATTTAGAAAAGGTACTCTGATGCTTTTTAGTTCATAGCCCCCGCATCGGCGATAGGAACAATTGCCCCCGCATCGGCGATGCGGACCTTCGTTATGTATTCGCCCCCGACTTCCAATGTGTTCTATGTGCCTACTGGAACACTGAACACGTTGAAACTCAAGGGACGCATTGTCAACGACTGTAAAAGAAAAGATTTCTATTCTAACTTAATGTTGGCCCCTTTTGCAGTCTTTTGGTGTAAATATTCAACGTTTCGAATTTCCTGGTTCCGCGGATTAGATTTCTCAAATTTCAGTACTCTATAGTCAGGAATTCTCGTTTCCGCATTTAACCCTAAATGTGCCAGTTATAAGGCATTCCTGTAATATATTATCTGCTTATGTAAACACTTTATAAGTAGGCCTACTGTTGAAGCAGTATAACTTGTGACCTCTGCACCCTGGTACTCAGGTTACCTGCGCACGCGCAAGCAGCAAGGGTATGCATGATAATTATGTTATTTGGTAAAATAACAAGTGGTTTCACACAAATTGTTTCACACTGTTTCCGATTCGATTCGGATTTGACGTCGAATTCGGGCTACCGCATCCATGACTATCTCGTCATGAAAATCGACTTTCGACGAAGTTATCTCCCTTGAAATTATTAAGCGGCCGAGGAAGGTGGAATTAATAAGCATGAATTGTTGAGAAAACACACCTACACTGAAGAAAATATAGGTTCTCTTTAGAACCAAAACTGGTTCTAATATTGTCCCTGAGATGGAACCAGTTCTGTTTAAACAGTATTTATTTCAAATCAAATAAATTTATAAAGATTAACATTAAATATTAACAGAATAAAACATAATTTTGAGGGGGTTTCAGTCGTAAGTTTAGAGCTTATACGAGGTTGTCTCAAATCATTATAAAGCAAAGGAGATATGAACAGTTGGCAAATCGAACCAGTTTTGGTTCTATACAGAACCAAAACTGGTTCGATATGCCAACTGTTCATATCTCCTTTGTTTCAAAATGTTTGGCGACTACGTTGAACAGCTCCAAGTTTACTGCTGAATCTACTTCAGTTCATGTAATATTCTGTTAAACGTGAATGCTAATCTTGGAAAATTTATTTGATTTGAAGTAAATACTGTTTAACCCTTTACCTAACGTAACGGCCAAAACCGGCCAGCGCGATTCTCAAAAATCGCCAATTAATTTTCATTATTTTTTCATTTTTTGTCTCAAAAACATAGGTTATGACCCCTCGTTGGAACGAGCTCGACGAGCTCGTTCCAACGAGGGATCATAACCTATGTTTTTGAGACAAAAAATGAAAAAAAATAGTTATTCAAGAATTATTTTTGCAAGTGTCGTCTGCTTTTCAGGTTAAGTAAAGGGTTAAACAAAACGAGTTCCATCTCAGGGACAAGATTAGAACCAGTTTTGGTTCTAAAGAGAACCTATATTTTTTGCAGTGTATGACATCAGCTGACGTCAGTAGGAAATAAAGCGGAGTTTCCTTTTGCTACTTTTAAAAAACGAAAACAACAAACAGCTCGGGAGCGCGATAGCTCATTGGTTACGGTATTGGACTTCAAACCGCAAGATTCACGGTTCGATTTACACCAGGGGCAATTGCGTTTTGTAGTTGGTCAATCCCGATTGCCCACGTGGGCTACACTGGCGCTGTGTACTACGGCGTATTGCTCGTCGATGGTGCACTTGACTTCAAACAATGCTAACTCTGCATTTGTGGAGTTAGTACGTTGGGGAGTCTGACAGTTGCTCACCTTTGCTCGATGGTTTTCTCAGATTACTCCGACTTCCACCACCCGCAAAACTGTTCGACAAAAGGTGACCCTAGCTGTAGAAAGTGTCGTTAAACCCGAATAAATAAATTAATTAATAGCAGACAACACTCTGAGCCGTCTGTTGTTTTCGTTTATTAAAAGTTACAAGGGGAAACTTGTATTTTTGTGGCAAGGTAATTAGAAGTAACTAAATAGCTGTCCACTTTCGGGGGGGGGGGGGGGCATTAAAAATGCAGGAAGGTATGGCGGGGTGGGTGGGTGTCAGAGATGGCCGGATACAATTTTGTTTACACTCACTTGTAAATTTTTTACTTTCACCATAGAATTCATTTTTAAAGACAAAATCCCGCATTTTAATCATTAAAACATATTACAGGTCAATATATATGTATTATCGCTACAATGAAGTGATCTGGGTCGTAGTATCACTCGAGTTGAGGAGGTCAGATCGCCGGATCATACGAGCTGCCACAGGCTGTGAGTTTGATCCGGCGATCTGACCTCCCCAACGAGACGTGATGCGACGACCCAGATCACTTCACTGTACCGATTAAAGGTTTATTATGTGTCTTATAGTTCAACATCGCATGCCAACGCTAGCATCAACAATTCCCCAACCTTTTTTGGTAAATTGGATTGAAGTAAAAAAGAACTATTTTTGTTTACACTTATTTTTGTTACAGGTGCACACTTCCGGGAAATCCCCAGATGCGCGTGAATACGATAAAAAATATGAATACGATCCAAAAAACACCCGGACCGCCGTCGAGCGCACCCATTCCAGCTAGGAGTAAAGTACACTCTGCGACCGGAACTGCTTATTATGCGAATTCGAACGCATCCATAAATAGACATCATACTTTTGTGATACGGAATTCCACACTGTGGATTTTCCGGGGCCAGGAAAAGATCTTCAAACAGTAGTGATATTTAGCGGTTAAATTAGATAGTCATATAATAAAGACCATCAATAGGCAGTAGCTAACTAATTTATCACCTCTTATTGTTCCTAGCTCCTGTGTGATGAAGGTAAATAATCGGACCTACTCAGAAGAGAACATGTAAAGTGTTTGAGCTGGAGAAAACCTGGGATGAATCAGATTGAATCGTATTTAAACTCAAATTAATATAACTTAAAATCCAGTTTGAAATAGCAAAATATAACCAACGCCACCGGATATAGCTAATTTGATTTTCAGATCAGCAGGGCATCCACTCTTACTGTCAGGGAGATGTCTCATTCCAAAAAGTAGAGATCTATATGTATGTGTTAAGATAATGAGTTTAACACACGACCTCTGGCTGTTTACTGTACTCATTGACTGAACCTATCCAAAGGAGAAATATGTCAAAAAAGAGTGACGATTTACGCGAGGATTAATCTTCAAGCTTAGAATAGTCTGACAACTTCATTTTTTCTGAAAATGTTAAAATATGCTTCTCTCAACCTTTCTAATAGAGATTATGTAGGTCTTGAGCAGTCTTAGCCCTCTGAACCCTGGTGGTATCTTCCATAGTAGTTCAATGACAGCAAGAGGAAGAGTCCATGTTCATTATTTAGGGGTAGACCAATTAATATTTTCAACGTGCAGCCTTGTGGCTGCACGTTGAAAATATTAATTGGTCTACCACACATATGCACTTAGCATCCACCCTATTTAATGAAATTATGACGTGTCATGTTCCTGGCCTGAAACGAGGCCTCTCTTACTCAAAGGGTTAAAGTAAAAACAATGAAACAACTTATAAAACTTCAACAGCCTTTCTTGCTATTATAAAAAAATCCTCACGAAATAAAGCTGCTGAATCAAGTATACCCTACAGTTTACATTGTTTGGGAATTGCTTCCAAGAAAATTCAATGCTGCAAGAGAATGGTAATCAATATTAATTTGAAAGGAGCTGAACATTGTCTTTTGCTGGTGCTTGAACTTGACATTTCAATCATGTTGTTATATTGATTACGATATATACCACAATAACACTCATCATTCAGGAGCATTTGGAACTTTATTTCTCAGGAAAACAAGTTTAGAATTCTGGGTGGGTGTCCAAAATTTTTATTTTAAACAGAGATTATCACTTTCGCTGCCGAAAGCGACTACTGTCACCTATTTTAAGATTTTTATCTGTACGTTCTGGTCATGCGCAGATCAAACCTACCACCTGGTTAATTTTTGGAAAGTGCTCAGAGAGTTAGATAGGTAAGTGCTTTCGAAACGTGGAAGTATTTTCATATATCGCAGAATAAGATTGATATTGAACTTCCCCAATCAAGTCTGTAACAGGTTAAAAATCAAAACAAAAAGCACACAAAAAGTACTCCAATGGATATAATACATCCAGTTCAAGTTGGGGCAGACATAAGCCCCGTTCCGCAGAAGGGAACCCATGGGCGGATATTATTCCCCACCATTAGAACCGATGTGGACATTGGACCCGCATTAGATCTGAAACTATAAGGCTTACAAGCCCATTATCTCTTCAAATGAACCGGTTGGTGTTTGAATGTTGTAAAGGTCAACCCATTGCACTCCTGTGGCATCTTCCATGTCAGTTCCATAGCAGAAATTGGACGAGTCCATATTCATTATTCGGAGGTAGACCAATCGATACTTTCCACGTGCTTATGTCTTGAGACTATAATCGTAACTTGGTGTTCGTTTACTTGCAGCAACCCGCGTGTTGATGTTCACAAAGTATACTGCGTTCTTCTGTTGAAGCTCCAGTAAGAACGATAGTACATAGTGGTTCTAATTATTTCTTAGGCAAGTTAGATCAAGTGGGCCTTTCTTAACCCTTTACCCAACGTAAGGATCAAAACCGACCCGCGCTATTCACAAAAATCGCCAATTAATTTTCATTATTTTTTCATTTTTTGTCTCAAAAACATAGGTTATGGCCCCTCGTTGGAACGAGCTCGTCGAGCTCGTTCCAACGAGGGGTCATAACCTATGTTTTTGAGACAAAAAAATGAAAAAAATTAGTTATTCAAGAATTTTGTTTGCAAGTGTCGTCTGCTTTTCATGTTAGGCAAAGGGTTAAACAAATTTTAGATCTTTTAGAGCGGAGCATAAAAGGTTACGAATTTCAGCTCAATGGAGACAATTAATTACAAAGTAGATTATTTTGAAATCGCAAGTTTGTTTTCTGAAGTCATCCAACGAAGCACGACCAACGATGATTCGGCCCAGATCAAAAGGAAGGTGTCTATCGTCTTTCAAAGAACCAACACACTCGTTATCCCTATCACCACGGCATCCAATCGCTTTCAACATTTACGTATCTGGCACTTAGAATACAGTAGCGCCCATTTGGAGTAAGCTGTGGTCAAAGTTCTGGGAGCAGCCACTCCAAATTTTCAGCGTTTATCCTATGATCTCTGCCTAACTCGGTCATACCGTTTGGAAATGCAGAAACCCCGCGTGTGCCTGGTGTACCCCACACGCATGTGTAGACTTTCTTTTCCCATTTGACATACAAATGCGTGTTTCGTGTTGCAAAAGCAATGTCATATCACTTCAAGTATTCGTCCTGGACTATGCAATATAATGTAGCGGTATGTTGAATGTTTGGGATATATGGGTGCTCACAAATTACAAAGGTATAGTCCAGACGTTGTTTACCTCATATCTCCGTTGTCTGACGTCGGATTTAAATGTTTTCAACTTAGTATTTGGACGACGAGTGCAAAATTTCAACTTCAACTATGCCATGAAATTTAATTTTGACGCTTTCTTGCCGCCGGTGGGAATTTTGTCGTAGGGTTAACTCCTTGCATGCTCCTGGCTGATTTTCCTGCCCAGGGCAGAACTTCTCTTGCCACTGAAATTTGTATAATTTGGGCTCATTTAGTAATTTTTTTCTCCTGTGAATTGAATGGATTTTGCACCAATGATTTCTGAAATTAAATATATACTGAGTCAAAAAAGAAAGTACAATAAACTTTGAGGAGCAATATTTTTAGTATTTTCGACTTTAATTCCGAACAAATTGTAAATTCATATTTCGAGTCTAGTTGTATGAATGCGCATGATTTCATGTTCTTACTGTTGCCAGCGTCACGTCAGGACGTCGCAATTTAGACATGGGGTGAAATGAAAAGTTCACAGATGCAGTCAATAGCGTTTGTCTCTTGAATGGCAAGACATCGACGGCGCATGGACCTGATAAGTCTCTGGATGTCACCCTGTGGTATTGCGTTCCACTCCTGCCTTAGAACATTACGTAAATCGCCTAACGTCTGAAGATCATGAAGTAGTACCAGACAGTCCAATTGATCCCAAAGATGCACGATTGGCGACATTCTGGAGAAAGTGAGGGACAGGGGAGAAGTTCTATGCTCTGCTCCTCAAGAAAGTCACGACAGATACGCGCCACGTGACATCGGGCATTGTCTTGCTGGAATAACTGCAATCCGACGTTAGCGTTGAACAACGGGACAACAACAGCGTTAAGAATTTCGTCCATATATCGCTGTCCATTCAGATTACCACCGATGTAGATCAACTGCGCTCGATGGTGCAAAGAAATTCCTGCCTAAACCATTACACTACCCCTACCGAAACGGTAGCATTCCTGCACGCAAGCATCAGAAAACCGTTCTCCTCGTCGGCGATACACTCTTGCCCTACCATCGGCGCGTCGTAGACAAAATCGCGATTCATCACTAAAAAGAACTGTGCTCCAACGCCGCTGAGTCCAGCGAACACGCTGACGTATCCATTCCATTCTGACGGTACGATGACGTTGGGTAAGGATTGGTCCATGGTATGGACGCCTACTGCGGATGCCGTGTTCAGCTAGTCTGTTGCGGACAGTTTGTGCACTGATTCTATTATTAGTTCTACCAGGAGTAATTGCTGCTGTCCTCGTCGCCGGAAGAAAGCTATCCCGCAAGTGAGACGTCCTAATGTGTCGGTCTTGTGCAGAGGTCGTAACTCTTGGTCGACCTGAACGCGGTCGGTCGGCAGTAGATCCAGCGGTTCTGTTCCTTCCAATGAGACGGTAAATAGTGGCCACGGTGACTCCGAACTCAGCAACGAGCTAATCGGGAGGTATCCCAGCCTCATGCATACCAATGGCACGCAACCTCTGATTTTCGGTTAACCTTGGCATTTTTTAAAATGTCGGAAGACAAAAACTAGCGTGTTTCTCAATAACCCAGGCCCTCTAGCACAACATAACACAAAGTCATCCAATTTGACATTCTCGGGTAGCTTGTCCTATTTTGAAATCCGTAGCAAAATTGTATACGGTTGGGTGGACAACAACAACATGTCATTAAACTCTTTGCACGACTTCTTGTCCACAAACATGCAACATTTGAACTATTATATTTCATCCTTTATGCTATTTTGTCACATTTGTTTCTGTTATACTTTTTTTTTGACTCAGTATATATAAGATTTTTTTATCACAGCAGCCAAGATCTCGAGATAATTATCTCAAGATCTCGAGATAATATCTCGAGATCTCGAGAAACTATGTCGAGATCTCGAGATAATATCTCGAGATCTCGAAATAATATCTCAAGATCTCGAGAAACTATCTCAAGATCTTGAGATAATATTTCAAGATCTCGAGATAAGCGTATATGATCGGTGTCACCCTTTGATCATTAGCATGAATTCATTCAAACTGTTTATTCACTTGTCGCATCTTTTCCGACTGCAACATGCACTGCCCCCCCCCCCCCCACCCCCATCCCATGCCAATTACACGAATCCACTCAGAAAACTTATCAACCAATCACCTTGTTGCGAAATTATGAGAGCCCACCAACTCTCAGTCCAGTACTAATATAAACCGAGTCCCGTCATCCGAACTTGCACTTGCTGGTGTCTTGTTCCCACTCCAAACCCAAAGTGTCAATCTTTCACCCGGTACCTCCTAGTGCATACTGTAATGTTTTTAACCCTAAAACTCAACGATTTCTCACTTCTTTTCCTCCCAGCCCATGCTGATTGTAGTGATGTTTACCCTAAAACACAAAGTTTACTCACTACTTTACAAGACACACACCCATAAATACTAAATATTTCCTTCCAGCTCCACATTGAATGGAATGATTTGTACTATAACTCACAGAGTTTACTCACTACTGTACAAGACACAGACTCGTAAATACAAATAGCTCTCCCAGCTCCACACTGAAAGATTTCTTCCCCACTCCATTGGTGGATTTTTTACCTACTTTCCACTTTGCTGACTGAGACATACATCATAAGTTTAACTCCATTCCCGCATCCATTTTGACCGAGCAAATCGATGGTCCTACCCGATGTATAATAACCCTACACCAACGACAGCTATAAACCTACCCTAGGATTCCCTTTCCTCTCGTTGGTTTGAAAAGTCTGGATTAGGCGTAACTAGTTATCTCCAGCGGATACTGCTTCCGGACGAGTGATTAAGGACCTCACGTATTACCAACGTCAGTGTTAGAAAAGGGCTTGTCCAGTACAAGGCTACTGATGCTAGACAAAACCGTGAATTTATGGTCAATACCCAGCAATCTCCTGACACACAGGAGCTGTTCACACAATTACACACCCAAACTGAAACCCATAATCCTGAGCACGAGAGGCGAATAGAATCCCCCTCCTGTGAATCCCAAACGTGGCAGGATGGGCATGACTAACATTGTTTCCACACAAAACCCAACTACATGTAGTAATGAAAAGATTGACCTGTCGCCCGACAAGTCTCAACGGTCCATACACCTTTCACACTCCTCCAGAGACATACCCGAAAGTGACAACTCCAATGGTGATGTATACAGTCCCGCGCATATATAGAAGGACAACTTGAACCCGATTCTCAGTATCTCCGAACAAGATGAAGCACCCTCAACGTCGTTTACTGCCACCCTTAACCAGCTGCAACATGGCACCTCAATTAACCATACGATCCTCCGTGATCATATACTCTCAACTGCTCACAGGAGACCCCCAAGTACTTGTGACCCCACCCCCAACGTCAACTCGTGAATCGACAGTAATACAGGACATCCCGCCCCATAAGATTGATTGGTCCCCAATGTTCTCACCGGCTGAAACCCATTCCAACCTGGGCCAAACCTTAATTTCGCCATCCATGAGAGCATAGTTCCACTGTGACCACGCGCCACTCCCTCTTAACTCACAAGATGACACAGACACACACCCAATTTATGAGAGCAACATCTTGCCCACCCAAACCCCGATAGCGCATCACACCATTGATTTGTCCTCCAATAGTACCCAACTATGAATACACTTTTCATACTTCTCCGGTGGGACTCACAACAATACTCCTCAAAACGACACCACTGCGAACCACCCTGCAATGATAGTCGAAACTCAAACCCGTGAACATACCGCCCGGTTTGACATATCGCTGCTGCAGCTCCCAAAAAATGTTTGACCCAATTGGCGGTCCTCCCAAATAAGGGAAAGTGTCCCTCCCGCCAAACAGTGAACCCCGCAATATTGTGTTGAAAAGATGTCTCCGCGACATTTGAAACAACAAGTGGCACCCCACTTTCTATTTTGCTACTCCAGGTCCCATAAAGGGATTCCCTCCCCAATATACCCACTGTGGCATCCCCACCGTAGATTAACTGGCCATTTGGTGCCTCCCCCACCCTATATATCGCACAAACCCCTCCCGGGTCGCAATAACAGTTTCCCTTCCTCCTAGTACCCTAAAAGGTAAGGGGGACCCTTCTCAAGAGGATTGAAGCCTGCCAATGATATAAGGGAAAGATGCTCTCGTGACACGAGAGCATCGCCTGTCCCTACCTGGTTATAACACATCCACTCCCTCCTTTTCGCTACTCCGTTTCCCTCAAAGGGCCCCTTTCACGACAGACCCGAGTAGCTCCCTTGATCCCCGATTTACCGGCAATCTGGTGCCCCCTGGTCCCTATATGCCCTCCTCCCCGAAGATTTCTGCCTAGTTTGGGGTGCTTCACCACCTCCTTTTCTAATCTGAGTCTAAACACTGAAAATTCTGGAAAACTCACATCCAAATGCTGCACGTGGTAGATAGGTATCTGTTAGATGCAGGCCTGTGTGCCCAGAAATGTTTGCAATTTTCATAAGATTCTTCCCAATCTTCACTGTCACATTTGAATTAATGATTGGGGTTTGACAGAATTCTCCCTGCCAGCTCATATAGCGACTATATCAGTCCTATTGGTGGAGAAAACACATAAATGCGCTCAAAACTAATGCCAACCATTGTTGGGGAGGTGAGTTGACCATGTCAGAAGCTTTAAACCGAGTACGCTTCGAATTTTTCTAAGAGTCCGAACAAACTAATAATCAAGAACGGAGGTGAGAAGTGTATACATAACATTTAAAGGGCCACGCATGTCCGTGTTTCAAAAATGACTTTTTTATAAAACCAACTGCATGATATTCCCCGTGTCAAAATAGCTATGTAAATTCTCGGGGCCACATACGAAATGCCCAGAAATGTTGAAAAACGGTCCTCGACAACGCAATGTTTACCACATCAAGCTAAAATAGTTTTAAAAAAAAAAATTTAAATTTTTTTTTTTGAAACTCGAACTTGCGTGGCCCTTTAAATGTTATATATGTACTTCCCACTTTTAGTTCTTGATGAGTTGTTTGTTCAAACTCTAGGTAAATATACGAAGTGTATTCGGTTTAAGGCTTCGGGCATGGTCAACTCACCTTCCCAATAATAGTTGGCATTAGTTCTGAACGCATTTATGCGTTTTCTACACCAATAGGACTGATATAGTCGCTATATGAGCTGGCAGGGAGAATGCTGTTAAAACCCAATCGTTAAGTCAAATATGACAGTGAAGATTGGGAAGAATCTTATATATGTACTTCCCACTTTTAGTTCTTGATGAGTTGTTTGTTCAAACTCTAGGTAAATATACGAAGTGTATTCGGTTTAAGGCTTCGGGCATGGTCAACTCACCTTCCCAATAATAGTTGGCATTAGTTCTGAACGCATTTATGCGTTTTCTACACCAATAGGACTGATATAGTCGCTATATGAGCTGGCAGGGAGAATGCTGTTAAAACCCAATCGTTAAGTCAAATATGACAGTGAAGATTGGGAAGAATCTTATTATGAAAATTGCAAGCATTTCTGGGCAGACAGGCCTGCATCTAACAGATGTCAACCTACCGCATGCAGCATTTGTATGAGAGAGTTTTCCAGAACTTTCAGTGTTTAGACTCAGATAAGAAAAGGAGGTGGTGATGCACCCAAGCTAGGCAGAACTCCCCGGGGAGGAGGGCATATAGGGACCAAGTGGCATCAGATTGCCGATAAATCGGGGATCTAGGGAGCTATACTCAGGTCAGCCGTGAAAGGGGCCCTTTGTGGGAAAGGGAGTAGCGAAAAGGATGGGGTGGATGCGTTGTAACCTGGTTGGGATAGGCAATGCTCTCGTGTCATGAGAGCATCTTTCCCTTATATCATTGGCAGGATTCAATTCTCTGGAGGATGGTCCCTCTTTCTTCTTGGGGTACCAGGAGGAAGGGAAACTGTTGTTGCGCCCCAAGAGGGGTTTGTTTGATATAGGATGGAGGGAGGCACCAAATGATCTCGGGGACATATTTTCAACACAACATTGCAGGGTTCACTGTTTGGCGGGAGGGGCACCAATTGGGAGGACCGCCAATTGGGTCAAACATTTTTTGGGAGCTGTAGCAGCGATATGTCAAACCGTGCGGCATGTTCACGGGTTTAAGTTTCAACTATCATTGCAAGGTGGTTCGCGGTGGTGTCGTTTTGGGGGGTATAGTTGGGAGTCCCACTGGAGGAGTAAGAAAAGCGTATTCATAGTTGGATATTGTCGGAGGACAAATCAATGGTGTGATGCGCTGTTAGGGTTTGGGTGGGCAAAATGTTGCTCTCATAAATTGTGTGTGTGTGTGTGCGTCACCTTGTGAGTTAAGGGGGAGTGGTCTGTGGCACGTGGTCCTGGTGTAACTATGCTCTCATGGATGGCGAAATTAAGGCTTCACAGGCTGGAATGGGTTTCAGCCGGTAAGAACATAGGAGACCAATCATTTTATTTATTTATTTATTTGTTGTTGTTTAAGGTCACATATTTCTGCGCAATGACTAATCATGACCATAACAGTTTTACGAGTGGAGGAAGCCGGAGTACCCGAAAAGAACCACCAAGCAACGGCGAGCAACTGTCAGCTCCCCAACATACTAACTCCACACAAGCAGGGTCGGCATTGGTTGAAGACAGGTGCACCATCGACATGCAATGCGCATTAGTACACAGCGCCACCGTGCCCCCACGTAGGCAATGGGGGTGAAGTGTCTTTCCCAAGGACACAACGCGGTTGCCGAACCAAAGACCTCTCGGCTTGTAGCTTGCACGTATACCTACTGAGCCACGGCGCTCCCAGGCCCAATCAATCTTATAATACGGGATGTCCTGCATTACTGTCGGTTCATGAGTTGATATTGAAGATAGGGGTCACAAGTACTGGGTGGGGGTGGAGGGGTGGGGGTGGGGGCTCTCCTGTGACCAGGTGAGAGTATGGGATCACGGAGGATCGTATTGTTAATTGGGGTGTCATGTTGTAGCTGGTTAAGGGTGGCAGTAAACGACGTTTAGGGGGCTTCATCTCGTTCGGAGATACTGGGAATCGGGTTTAAGTTGTCCTTCTTTATATGCGCGGGACTGGATACTTCACTGTTGGAGTTGTCACTTTCGGGTATCTCCCTGGATAAGTGTGAAAGGTATATGGACCGTTGAGACTTGTCGGGTGACAGGTCAATCTTTTCATTACTACATGTAATTGGGTTTTGTGTGGAAACAATGTTAGTCATGCCCATCCTGCCACGTTTGGGATTCACCGGGGAGCGGGGGGGGGGGGGGGGGGGGGCGAATCCATTCGCCTCTTGGGCTCACGGTTATGGGTTTCAATTTTTCAATTTGGTCCTGGGGGTCAGGAGATTGCTGGGTATTGACCATAAATTGTCGGTTTTGTCTGGCTTCTGCAGCCTTGTACTGGGCATACCCTTTTCTAACACTGACGTTGGTAATACGTGAGGGCCTTAATCACTCGTCCGGAAGCATTATCCGCAGGGGGTAACTAGTTACGCCTAATCCAGACTTTTCAAACCAACGAGAGGAAAGGGAATCCGACGGTAGGTTTATAGCTATCGCTGATGTAAGGTTATTATTATACACCCAGTAGCATCGTCGATTTGCTCGGTCAAAATGGACGCGGAATGGGGTTAAAGTTATGCTGTATGACGGGTCCGTGGAATAACATCGTGTCAAGAGACGATGTGTCTCAGTTACCAAAGTAGAAAGTAGGTGAAAAATCCACCAAGGGAGTGGGTGATTGGTTTCACTGTGGGGGTGAAACCTTTCAGCGTGGGGGTGGTGGAGCTATTTGGTATTTACGGGTCTGTATCTTGCAAAGTAGTGAGTACACTTTGTGAGTTGTGGTAAAAAATCACTCCATTCAATGTGGAGCTGGAAGGAAATATTTGGTATTTATGGGTGTGTGTCTTGTAAAGTGGTGAAAAACTTTGTGTTTTAGGGTAAAAATCACTACAATCAGCGTGGAGCTGAGAGGAAAAGAAGTGAGAAAACATTGAGCTTTAGGGTAAAAGACACTACAGTATGCACTAGGAAGTACCGGGTTCTGGATCAACACTTTGGATTTGGAGTGTTAAACTTTTCATCTTGTAAAGTAGTGAGAAAACGTTGTGTTTTAGGGTAAAAGGCGCTACAGTAGGTACTGGGAGGTACCGGGTGCTGGGTTGACACTTTGGGATTGGAGTGGGAACAAGACACTAGCAAGTGCAAGCTCGGATGAGGGGACTCGGTTTATTTTAGTGCTGGACTGAGATTTGGTGGGCTCTCATAACTAATACGCAACAAAGTCGTTGGTTGATAAGTTATTCACTTTTCTGAGTGACGGGAGGGGGTGGATTCGTGTAATTGTCATGGGAGGCATGAATATGTTGCAGTCGAAAAAGATGCGACAAGTAAATAAACAGTTTGTGTGACAGGAGTGAATTCATGCAAATGATCAAAGGGTGACACCGATTATATATGCTTATCTAGAGATCTCGAGATATTATCTCGAGATCTCGACATAGTTTCTCGAGATCTCGAGATATAATTTCGAGATCTTGAGATATTATCTCAAGATCTTGAGCTATTATCTCGAGATCTTGAGATAGTTTCTCGAGATCTTGAGATATTATCTCGAAATCTCGAGATATTATCTCGAGATCTTGAGATAATTATCTCGAGATCTCGAAATAGTTTCTCGAGATCTTGAGATATTATCTCGAGATCTTGAGATATTATCTCGAGATCTTGAGATATTATCTCGAGATCTCGAGACAAAAACAGTATTGAGGATGGCCCAAATCAGCCACCGTACAAATTCATCAAGACGTTACTTTAACCATTCCTGCAGGTGTTTGGTGTATGGAAGTTGTTAAGGTGGTATGTGTTGTAATTTTGGGCCAGGGTGCTTGCAAAATGGGTAGACAGTCATATACTTCTACGTTGTTTACGTCATATCTCCGGTATCTGAAGTCGGGTTTTCAAAACATTTTTAGCTTGCTATTTAGAACCACGAGTATTTTTACGTCCTAGAATTTCAACTTCGTTGGGTGAAATATAATTCCATCGTATCGGTAGAGTTTAAGTTGGACCGATAATGTGAATTCAAACGTGACGAGACATCACTCCAACTATTCCCTTCACCCCCTACCCTGTCTCTCTCACACACATACCCTCAGTCTTGTTTAACGGACGTTGTGAGGACTTTTTATTTTTTATTTTGCTCTTGCTGACAAAAAAAAATGACAAGCAAGCTCCCACAGAATTGGGAAGACAAAACCCTAACCGATTGTTTTATTTGTGGGGACATTGAGGAAAAAAAAAGAAAATTCGGGGTTGCTCAGGTTCTCACAAAGTCGGAAATACATACCCCCATACTCACTCATACACACACACACACAAACACACACATACACACCCTCACACCAGGCGCATAGCCAGAATTCTTTAATGAGGGGAGGGACCCTAGCCAGTTTGTTTTGTTTGTTTGTTTTTTTTTGTTTGTTTTTTTTTGGGGGGGGGGGGTGCAAACATGGGTTTGGAAAAGCGTAAATCTTAGGGCGCTAAGACCACTCCCCCAATAACCCCTCCCCACACAAACACACATACACCGTGGACTCACAAATCCTCACCCCCACCCTGTCTTGTTGAATCGCTTGTATGGGGTCTTCAGGAGCGGCGGAATCTCGATAAAAGTGGAGGGGCAATTTACAATGCTACCATAGTTCTACCCAGTGTGAGAAAGGTTACAATCGTGTATCGGTAAATGTACCAAGACTCGCTATAGTCTCTCGTTTAGATGAATATGCCGCTGTGTGGTCACTGTCCTGTCCGTTTCTTCTACTTCAACCATCTTTCAAGACTTACCAGATTCACATCAGTTCACAAAGACAAAATTAATTACTCTATAACTTAAACCCCGTGCGGGCCCGGGTATAAAAACTTCCACATTTGGTAGAACAGTTTTTAATGCACAGCAGTGATAGCCTGGTTGTTCACAAATAGGAAATTCTGAGGAATTGGTTCCCTCCTTATATTGAGGTCCCTGTGTGGATGAGCTTGTTAGTTTCTCTCCTGTGGTTGGTGGATTCCTTAGGCCATCCAGTTTATCTGTTTTGAGTAATTCTCCCTTCATCTTGGGAACTAACAACGTCGTGATACAGGCATCATATAGCATAGTTGTTGAAAGCGACGTAAAACCCCAAACCAACCAGATCAGACAAACTAAATGTATAGTTTAATATTCTTACAAATCTAGTTTCTTGGTGTTTATCTTGAAAATGAAACTCGATTATTCTTTGTTAAATCAATTTCAAATAAGCTTTTCCCAATTATGCGATATGCACTTCGAACAGACAAGTTTCTGTAAATCATGGCAAATGCAGGCACATGTGAGCACTGTGCCTGTTGGATTGTAGGATAAAATACCCTCGGACAAAATACCCTTAGGACATAATACCCTCAAAAAAATACCCTTAGGGCACAATACCCTCAATGGGTAGGACAAAATACCCTCGGACAAAATACCCTCATATTTGTTTCATGTTCTGTGCTATCTGCCATTTATATTGTGCGTCATATTCAAATGCCATCTGCCATTGGTATTGTGCTTCATATCTATTTAGTTTAACCCTTTACCTAACCTGAAAAGCAGACGACACTTGCAAAAATAATTCTTGAATAACTAATTTTTTGTCTCAAAAACATAGGTTATGACCCCTCGTTGGAACGAGCTCGACGAGCTCGTTCCAACGAGGGGTCATAACCTATGTTTTTGAGACAAAAAATGAAAAAAGCAGTGAAAATTAATTGGCGATTTTTGAGAATAGCACTGGCCGGTTTTGGTCGTTACGTTAGGTAAAGGGTTAATAAAAAAATTAAAAATATTGATACTTGTTATTTCAAACAAAACACTGGCTAGTGCCTTAGATGCAATTACCCCCCCCCCCCCCCCACCCCCCAACACCAAAAATCCAACTTTATATACATTTGGTCTGAGGGTATTTTGTCCGAGGGTATTTTGTCCTACCCATTGAGGGTATTATGTCCTAAGGGTATTTTTTGTAGGGTATTATGTCCTAAGGGTATTTTGTCCGAGGGTATTTTGTCCGGATACCGCCTGTTGTGCCCATAATTAATTTACTAATGCTTATACTGTAACCGTGTATATGTAGCAAATATTGGTTAAGTAAATGGGAACTTGTTTTAGTTCTGGCTCAAGAAGAGCAAACCTTATGTTTTTGTTTTTGTTATCACATCTGCATGGCAGGATAGCTATCAAAATGACTTTTTCGTTTTTGTTAAATCCAACTTTTTTGTTTTTGTTGAAATAAAAATTAATATTTTAATTTTTTTTAATTTTGAAAAATCAGTCTCACCTAGCTATTATGATTCATTAGACAGTATTTTATATACTATGCTTCATTTTAAAGAATGTTCCATTAAAAAATGGATATTTTAGTCCACTTTAAGAGAAAAGTGTCGGACAGTTTTATTCCGTTCAATATCAGACACCCACCCCATCTTCCAGTCAGTTTTGGTGAAATTCTCCAACATTTTTCATATTAATTAAGGGGGTAACTTTTATTAATAATACTTCTAAATGGGCGTTTATGGTCAAATGGTGACATTTTGTTGCCGTTTGGGGCACAAACGATGCCGTAACAGTGAAAAAGGAAAAAAAAAACATTAACTGTTTACACACATTCTTTTGGCACTTGACGACCCACTCATCCCACCTATGGCCTATGTTCACGCACCCCCCCCCCCCCCTTCCTGGCTAAATACTGATTTCCAGTCATCGCTTTTGATAGTGTACAATGGTCTTGTGGTTTAGGTGTTGCACTCCAGATTGCCATGCGTGGTTAACGTTCAATTCCCCGCTTCCGACATCGTTTCGAGGCATCTGCTGTAAAATTAATGAAGTTAGTTAACCCTTTACCCAACGTAATGGCCAAAACCGGCCTGCGCTATTCTCAAAAATCATTATTTTTCATTTTTTGTCTCAAAAACATAGGTTATGACCTGACCCCTCGTTGGAACGAGCTCGTCGAGATCGTTCCAATGAGGTGTCATACCCTAGGTTTTTGAGACAAAAAATGAAAACAATTAGTTATTCAAGTATTTTGTTTGCAAGCGTCGTCTGCTTTTCATGTTAGGTAAAGGGTTAATTATGTTTGCTGAAACCTATGTTTTATCTTTATTACAGTGATGACCGTTACCAGAAGGTACCTTCCAATAAAGTGCATCGAACCTTTTAATTCTCCTAAAGGAAGTCCACACATCAGGTTGGGATTCCAGGGCAGGATTCAGCAATCAGAGAGTTCCGATTTTCATCACATTCCAACTTCAGATTTAATTAAAACTCCACCTGCCATCTCAAGAAAACACCGCACTGAATGTTTTTTGCGGAAATCATTTAAATTAGCAATTATACGACCGGTAATTAAGCGCCAACTGGAATCACATAACGATCGTTAAATAACGAAGAAGCCATATCCTTTGTGTGACTCTTATACTTCAAACAAGAAAACAAGGAAAAAAACGAGATTTTCATTTTAAGGTACTGAAAATACATTCCGCTTGCCTATAAGCATTGTACCGACGTCATCAATATTCAGACATCTTAGATCATTATTCTAATTCGTTGGCATTTTCTGGTCTGTTCCATCCTTTCAAAATCAATCCACACGTATTTATTTATTTATTTATTTATTTATTTATTTATTTATTTATTTATTGGTGTTTAAGGTCACATGTTTCTGCGCAATGGCTAATCGTGACCGCACTCCGCAAGTACAATATAGTCGCCGTGGACAGATCGTAATCCATGCGTGGGCAATGATGTCCAGGCATGCGTTTACCAGGTAATAAAAATCATCATCAGCAGCATTTATTTATTTATTTATTTATTTATTTATTTATTTATTTATTTATTTAACGACACTTTCGACAGCCAGGGTCGTGTCGGACAGTTTTACGGGTGGAGGAAGCCTGAGTACCCGAAGAGAACCACCGAGCGACGGCGAGCAACTGCTTGACTCCCCCAACGTACTAACTCACCACAAGCAGTGTTAACATTGGTTGAAGACAAGTGCACCATCTACGTGCAGTACGCCTTAGTACACAACGCCACCGTGCAGACAGAGAAGTTTGAGCTCGTTCTAATGAGGGGTCATAAGCTACATTTTTGAGGCAAAAAAAATGACAAAAAATAGTAATTCAATAATTTTGTACTAGTGTCGTTTGCTTTTCATGTTAGGTAAAGGGTTAATCCTTCGCAGGAGGATTTCATGTCCAGTACCGGAATACCCTGTTTCCCAGCAGAGGTATAACTGTAGCTTTTGTTTACAAACTTTATGCATACAAATATATGTAATACTCTTATCCATGGGTGGATTCAGAGCAGGGTTGGGGTATTCGTATTCGGTATTCAGTCGTATTCAATACATTTGTTCAAGTATTCAAATGTATTCAGTATTCATGCAATTTTAAAGTATTCATATTCGTATTCGTATTCGAATACAGTCAAATTTGGGGTGTATTCATGAATACTTTTTAAATACTTTTTGAATACTTTTCTTGTTTTTAATACACATGTATACAGTATTTGTAAAAAAATATTGTGATTATCTCTATTAGAAAGTAGTAAAGAATTAAACTAATACTTTTGAAGTGCACATATCAGGTCCATCAAATAGTACATCAAACTTCATACTACACATGAAGGTAAGTTCAATTATTTATCTGCCTTTTGATAGCAAACTCTTCATTGTTCAAAATTTGTTTCATTGTAAACTGAACATTGTAATTGTACAGATTATTATTTGGACAAAGGATATCAGTCTGGCCAAAGTATTGATTTTTAATCCCTAAATTACTCCATTATCCAATTAATACTAATCTAATATTTTTCTACAGTAATAGTAGAAATAAGGTGTAGACTGATAGATCTGTAAAACTATTGTGCTTGAATTATAACATTTTTCCAATAGTGCAGTAATTGCTTAATTGATTTTTGTGAATAGCACTGGCCAGTTTTTTTTTATTCTCACCAGCAATGTATGTTTAAATATTAATAAAAGACATGAAGCAAAGAAGCCACAATTAGCCACAATTAATAGACATTATTGGGGGTCATAAAATGCAGTTTAGAAGAAAAAAACCTTAAAAAATACCCCCAAAATTGTGTAAATTTCTCACAGTTCTCTATTTAATGATTACTGTGTATGCACTAAACAACAAAACATTGGACGAGTACTGTGCACATTTTGCTAATTGTTTTCTGAATAAATTGATATTTG
Source organism: Pictodentalium vernedei (assembly GCA_031216915.1). Taxonomy (NCBI): domain Eukaryota; kingdom Metazoa; phylum Mollusca; class Scaphopoda; order Dentaliida; family Dentaliidae; genus Pictodentalium; species Pictodentalium vernedei. The sequence continues at coordinate 326,378,095 of CM062293.1, forward strand.
AAAGGTTTTTTTTTATTTCTTTTGTTTGTCATTAATACCAACTTATGTCTGTTGATTGGATTCTAAAGGATTAAGAGATCCACCCTCCGAAAAACTAATTCTTCACCTATAATCCCTTATACCCTTAATCCCAATAAGAATGATCAAATTATCATCCATTTACATGAAAAAATTTTGAAAAGTATTCAAGTATTCATATTTGTATTCATGAATACATTGTAAAGTATTCGTATTCGTATTCAATACATTTGAAATTTGTGTATTCGTATTCGTATTCATAAAATTTCAAAGTATTCGTATTCGTTTTCAATATATTTACAATGTATTCGCCCCAACCCTGATTCAGAGGGTGGGGGCGCACCAGGTGCGTGCCCCTACTATTTTTGTGATTCATATTTTTGCAAGCACCTATACCAAGGGATACGATATTATCGGCAATAGGACATGGGCATTTGGTAGTGGATGTACATGTGCTATCGCCGATAATACCGTACCCCATGAATACAACTATAGGACAAGCTCCTACGTGGGTCTCATGTGAGCCGATACAAATTGGGTTCTATCTTCGAAATTTGAATGCTGTAATATTTTGGTTGGAAAACATTGCGGCCATGTGCAAAGAAGCCAGCGGAGGGCCACATTGACCTTCCATGTACCAACAGTTTCCCGCGATGTTCCCAGGAGTCCGCTGACAAGAGTGGGACACCCCGTCTAGAGTTCGTCCCAAACTCGCCGCTACGATTGTCGAGTGATGCTTCGTATCATGACCCATGATTGAAATTGCGCGAGCCTTCAATTACAGAATTCTGGTCCCACTACTGTTAGAAATTTTCATTACGCCAGAATTTATCGATTTTTTAAAGAAAATCAAGCCATGGCTGTTTTAAGCAGCCATGATATGATCTCATGAGAAATTTATGAAAATACTCAGTTGGTTAAGACTTACCTTCTTCGCGGCTGTTGTGTCTAAACTAATACTTTATGTCAGGGTTAAACTTTACAGCGTACTGATAGAATCACGGATTGACACAGAAGTATGGAGATGACCCCCACCTTCAATGAGATTGGAGTTAAACACACACAGCGGCCCTTTTAACACGAGCACTGTTTTAAATTCTGAAAGACGTCAACGACACGAACAAAGTTCCAGTCAATCTACCCTCAGGAGTTAAAACCACAGTCCGTCATCTGGTCCTTGTGTTTTCCACCAAATTTTGAGTTTTTTTTTCTGCTGCCCGAAAGAATTTCGGAGGAACATATAGTTTTAACTTTGTCCGGTCCAGAAAAAACTGTTTAATGGACAGATCTTGTTCTTACTGGACACAATTATGGCGCGTGAATTAAGGGTGTGTCATGACTTTGGCCCATGGTCATAACTACAAAGTTAAAGTCACATCGTACATTGTGTCTTTGTTCAGCCTCAAAAATTGATTCAATGGATAGATCCTGTTGATGCTTCAAATAGTGCTCCCACGTGACTCAGGGGTGCGTAATGATGCAAAGTCATAGCCCCAAGGTCAAAGTCACAGACTATTCGTGCATTCTAACCTTGTCCGGTCCATTTAAAATGATTTAATGGACAGATATTGTTCACACTGCACACAATGAATTTTCTTGACTCAATGGTGTGTTATGACCTTGACCGATGGACAAAATTTCAAGGTCACTACCACTGACCCTTTATACATTCCAAATTTATATGGCCCATAAAATATGATTCAATGGTCAGATTTCATACTTCGTACAATGCTTGATCATGACCTTGACCCAATTTTATAACCCATGAAGCAACTGGTAACATTTTTCAATTCATCTGATTTTACTATTCCCGACGGAACACCATACTAAACCAACAACAGGTATCCGTCTCATGCAGTTTAGAAAATATGGTGGTGTTTGATTTTTTTCTATTTAAGCTCATTGAGTTCCCACAGAGACGGAGGGCTATTTTATTTTTGCATGAGTCAAGCAAGTCACCCAATAATACTGCATACCAATTTGGTTTCACATCAGCTCACTATTTATAAAAACTGAAACATTGTCGTTGTTGGTTGTTGCCGTAAATCTTGTCCTTCTTGGAATGAGCCCACATAGTTCCTGTGAAACTTTCTTTGAACAAATTTGAAAATACACCAGTGGTCTACCGAGAAGGCTGCTCAACAAATATCAAATCATTATCAAGGTCAATACCATTGTTCACCCGTTCATCCTATCGTCCGTATGTCCGTCCGTTAGTCCGTCCGTCCGTCCTCCAGGCTGTCCGTCGTACCGTCCGACCGTCCGTGCACACGACTTTAGACATAATGCTTTCTGCGCACTGAGTCAACAAGTGTTTCACTAAGTGAGGGACATGGCATAATGATATTGCTAATAACAACTCCCCATTGTCTTAAAAACTGTCACTGAATTTGCATTTGCGGGGTGGGGGTGGGGATGGGGGATTTGTCCCATTGTGACAGCTTAAGATTCTCTGAATATGAAAAAGTCGTCCAAAGAATATGAAATATTTTAATTTGCAGTGGCAGCCCTTTTCAACAGTGATGACATTTGACCACCCGCACTCAGTTGAGAGATTGGCCAGGTTAACCCTTTACCCAACGTAACGGCCAAAACCGGCCAGCGCTATTCTCAAAAATCGTCAATTAATTTTCAAAATATTTTCATTTTTTGTCTCAAAAACATAGGTTATGACCCCTCGTTGGAACGAGCTCGTCGAGCTCGTTCCAACGAGGGGTCATAACCTATGTTTTTGAGACAAAAAATGAAAAAAATTAGTTATTCAAGAATTTATTTTGCAAGTGTCGTCTGCTTTTCATGTTAGGTAAAGGGTTAATCGAAGTAACTGAGAATAATCTTCCTGTAATAATTATACTGATATGAACGACCTGACTGACCTGACCTACCATACTGAGAATTAACCCTTTGGACACTGATGGTATATTCCATGTCATTTGAGAGCCATCAGCTGGTACAATCTATACTAGCGGAAAAAGAAACGTTTTTTTTCTGTGGTAAATATTTCAAATGTGTTATGGATGATTATTTCATTGTTTGGATTTTGATTTGCTTTCTTCATTACTGATTAAATATTGACGAGTTTTGTTGTCTTAACACAGGCGGCGTTTACATGGATAATGTACAAACATGGGTACCTTTTCTGATCAAAATCAATAGCGGGTGGGCCCACCTCGGGCTTCAGTCGCTTCTTTATCTCTCCTTACCATTGGCCCAGTAAGTTGTTTATAGTCCGTGGTGGGATGTTATTCCACTCCCGAAGAAGGGCCTGCGTGAGCTGAGCGGCGGTGTTTGGGATGTTGACGCTGCCAGACCCTTCTGTCCAGCTCGTTCCACAAATGCTCGATCGGGGACAAATCCGGACTGTCGGGTGGCCAATCGAGAACTGGGACATAGTTTTGGTTGAGGAAGTCACGACAAACCCTAGTAACCTGTGGCCTCGCATTATCCTGCTGCAACGTAAGGAAACACGCATGTATAAAAGGAAGGACGTGAGGCATGAGGGCCTGACCCCGATAACTTATGGATGTAAGATTGCCCTGTATGACCACGAGAGGTGTTTTCACGCCATGAGAAATCCCCCACCCCAACCATAGCAGACCCTTCTCCGAATCTGTCGTTTTTCTTAATGCACGCGTCAGAATATTGCCAACCTCGATGTCAATAACAACGTTGTCGTCCACCTGACCTGTAAACCGTGAACCGAGATTCGTCAGTGAATAACACACGTCTCCAGTGGGCCAAGGGAAAGCGATTTGGTGAATGAGCCCGCAGCCATTGGAATCACCGTTGACGTCGCCTGGGTGTAAGTTGCGGGCCAACGTAGAGACGTCGCAGCCTTAAATTGAACTCCCGCGACCGATTCCTAACTATTCTTAGATACACTGGGCGACCATGAATGCCTGGAACCTGACTCGCCGTCTCCGTCGAAGTCTGAAATCGGTTACTGAGGTATGAGAGACGTATGCCTCTATCTTGACGTAGCGACGTAACGCGCCCCTGGGGCGGTTAGCTAATCTCCATTTGTGGCTCTGAGACGCCCAACTAAACGAGCTATCGTTGACTCATGGATCCCAAATTGCTGGGCGACGAGACGTTGCGATTGGCCCTGCATAATTAGAGCAATAGCCCTATCCCTATCAACTAGGGACAATCGCGTCATTTTGCCTATCAATCGAGTTGAAATGAAATGTTGTGCAATCGATGTGTACCGTTCAAAAACTTGATATGGTTTACAGGCCCATAGCACGTGGGAGTGTCCCGGTTGCACGCTTTGTCGAAAAATCTGTTGAAAGCATGCAGCGTCGCACGCGGCCATGGTTGACTGAATTTTAACCAAAGACCCTTCAGACAGTACACCGAGGGAGCTGTGTGTCAAATCTGACTATATTTGGTCTGCGGATAAAAAAGTAGTCAGTGTGTATACTTGGGGAAGACCAGTTAATATTTTCAACGCGCAGCCTTGTGACTGCATGTTGAAAATCTTGATTGGTCTACCCCACACATTCACTGAATAACTATCTACTTTATGAGTTCAGGTCGTATCACGATCCTGGCCCGGAAAAGCGGCCGTTCGTGTTAAAAGGGTTAAATTGCAGCTCTATAATTTAGTCTTGGTGCTGATTGGAGTATTATTTATTGTGCGATATCTGTGTGTTTGTGTTTTTCTCTCCATATGACAGTTTCAAAAATAATTTGGTGGCGAGCCGGAGGGTAGTACGTGTATGCTTCAGACATCACTAAAAAGGCACTTGGCAGAGCCATTCATCATGGATTGATTTTAAAAATCACACATTAGGCTAAAGGAAATTAATCTTTTGATTCTCAGGCAGTGGCGCATTCGTTTTTTCGGCCCGCGCTCGTCATATTTATTTCTGAGGCAAAAATGAAAATGTATAAAACTATCATAAGGTGTGATTATAGCGGTATCACGTCACGATTTGCGATGCAATATGTCATATACATTGATACAGTATTGTTATTCTCTTCTCGAAATGCGCACGATTTTCATATGTATGTACAAAATAAAAAAATATTTAACTGATTGAGGGCTAGATTAGTTTTGGTGGTCTGAATTTGTTTATCAAAAATTGTTTTATTACAAATTATTGGAGAGTACCAACATGCACTGTTCAATGATTTATAATAGAACAAATTTGTATAAACAAACTATTATTTACATTTGACTGAATACGAAACATGGGTAAGAAAAATGTTGGTTTTTGCAGTGATACTCTCATTATTTTGAAATGCCTGATTGTGGCCTCTAGCACTCATCGAGTTAAAAAAACTCCTTATTATTTTTGATCTCCATTTGAGTTCTATACTAATTTTGTGTTGTATGATCACTGTCACAAAGAAAGTATCAGTGAAATCAACATGAAAGCTCTAATATTTAATTTTAGGCTCTCACAACCGGATTTTAGGCAGCGGTGACCATTCCATCAGGAATAAAAAATAAAAATTAAAACCGCTCTCCCTCATTCGTTTTTAAAAAATGCCTGAGAATCAATTATTTAAGTTTGTTCGGCCTTACGGAATATTCATTTAAACAATATGTATTGAAAAATTGAAAACTGGTTGGTTCTTACATGGAACAAATATCATATATAAAATACACATGAATAACAGAAGTTATTGAACTTTTGTATAGTTAACTGTAATAACAGGATTCGACATCAAGCCAAAGGCTAATGTCAGTCGTCTCCTAAAAGTGTAAAGTTACAACTGAGTTGTGTATGCTCTAGAGTGATACAATAGAGGTACATGTATTTTCAAACTGGTTGAAGAGATGAAAAAAAAGATTGAGAGTGAAGTAAATGAAGAAAGTGGGGTCATTTTGTAAATGCCATGATGTCAGTGATCTGGCAGGTCGGGACTCGATTGACAGGGCGGGCACTGGAAATTCACGTCGCGATCAGTCGTGAAGATCAGTCATTGCTTGGCGGTTAATTCTCTGGGTAGGTTACCCTGATTATCTACTACATATCATACTATGGGAAAGGTTTCCATTACTGGGTATGCAATACCCAAATAGCTGAAATGAACACTGTCACATCTAGGCAGAACGGGACTCTAGCTCAGCCCTAAGATTTAGAATTAGTAGTTGAAAAGGTTAGACTTCATGATGAAATGCAGAGCCGTGTCAAACGTGTTTTTGTTTTCGTGTTCCAAGAAGTGTTCCAATCCAAACAGGAGAACCCTCGATGTTGAATGATTTGAGATTTGATTAACCCTTTACCCAACGTAACGGCCAAAACCGGCCATTGCTATTCTCAAATATCGCCAATTAATTTTCATTATTTGTTTCTTTTTTTTTGTCTCAAAAGCATAGGTTATGACCCCTCGTTGGAACGAGCTCGTCGAGCTCGTTCCAGCGAGGGGTCATAACCTATGTTTTTGAGACAAAAAATGAAAAAAATTAGTTATTCAAGAATTATTTTTGCAAGTGTCGTCTGCTTTTCAGGTTAGGTAAAGAGTTAATTGTTTCTCGGCGAGCTCTATCATACAGTGGACATTCCAATAAGAAGTGCTGTGATGATACAAAGTCACCACATCTGTAAAGTGGACTGTAAGATAAGTAGTTATTGAAGAGGTCTTCATTCAAATTACTACAATTTAATCGAATTCTGCAATGGTATATTTAACTACTTCTGGAGAAGCAGAGATATAGAATTTAGGTGGCTTGTTACTTTTATTTATTAAGAAATAGCCAAAACCTAACTATACCACATATTTATTAGAGTTTTCACAGCTTGTGGCGATATTGTATCACGTGTTACAGATGGAAAATCATTCCAAAGTTTTACTGCTGATGGTGTAAATGATTTTTGCCTCAATGCAGTTCGGGAATGTGGTTTAGTTAGGTTTTGGCTATTTCTTAAGTTGTAATTCTGTGTTTCGTATACATGTCGTGGTACCAAGTTGGAAAGATAGTTTGGCAACTGGTTGTGGTACCTTTTTTCGAACTGGATAAGTTTGTGTTTCTGGCGTCCCTGGTATAATGACTCCCACCCAGTTTCAATGTATAATTTGGATTTGCACGCACTGTTAGTAGCTCCAGTACCAAGTCTGGCAGCTTCGACCTGAATCTTTTCTAGCTCATCCGATTCCGTGATAGAACAATTGTTCCAAACTGGCGACGCATATTCTAAGACTGGTAGCATGCAAGAAAAGTATACTTGTTATAGAGTCGTCCTATCAAGTTTAAATTTGAACCTTCGAAGCATATTTTGGCTATTCCTTTTTGGGCGATTAAGTCCACACGATTGCTCCAAGTGCCAAGGCTGTTAAACGTTAGACCGAGAGGTTTATGGGACGAAACATTTTCAATAGTTTTACCGAAAAATTCCAAGGAAGGGTGCAATGACTACTGACTAGTTCTCTTCGATACTGTCAGTTCTAAAATTTTAGATGTATTAAAATTGACTAGCCATTGTTGAGATCACTTTTCAATTTTCCTTCTGTCGGATGAGATTAATCTTGCAGCCTCAGATGGTTCTTCTACAGTTATCAATAGCGAGGTATCGTCTGCAAACAGGCGTATATCATATTCAATTCCATCCGCGATGTCGTTAATGTATATCAAGAAGAGTAGTAGGCCAAGTGCGGAATATTACTAGAGTATCCAATTGAAAATATGTTAAAACAAATAACTGTTACTCTGAATGCGAAATCATCGGAACCCCACGTCCACCCCCGCCCGCCCCTTGTTTCCCCTTCACAGCCTCATGCCAAGGGGGCAGCTGCCAACGTCCTTGGTTTCGGCAAACGAATCAAAAGGCGCAGTTTTCCTGAACAGAGTCCAAGTCGTTCCGAAAGCGGGATGTCCTTGAACTCTTTTTCTGTCACCGGGTCTCCTGAACAGGGAACCTGATGATAGATAAGAAGAGTTCAAGAGGACGATTTCGAATCGAATTTCGAGGCCTCGCGGGGCCCTAGATGAAACTCAAATATTTCTTCAATAGAAAAAACACTGAAGAGGACGTATTGATTGCGAAGCATCATCCGACCCATTACCGGCGAGTTGGGGGCGAGCACAAAAAAATGTTTCCAACTCTCGGCGATGAGGCCCGGAGCCATCCCCGATGAAAATGAAAGGTCACTGTGGCCCTCCGATGGCTTCTGTGTACCACAATGTTTCTCATCCAACATATTCCCGCAATTTTATATAGCCTCATTCAAATTCTGAAAAAGGGAGCCAATTTATAACAACTCACAGAACTCCCCCCCCCCCCCCCCCATCGCAAATGTTGGTTTGTTTGTTGGTTTGTTTGTTTATTTGAGTTTGGCGACCCTTTCAACAGCCAGGGGTCACACCGTGTCGGACAGGATGGGTGGAGTAAGCCGGAGTACCCCGAGAAAACCTTAGCAGCGGTTGAAGGCAAGTGCATCATCGACGTGCAGTACGCATTATTAGTACACAGCGCCACCAGTACCCTCATTATCACGAATAATTTCGTGTCCCTTCGTCACAGTGCCTGTGAAAAAAATGGGTTACACAAAACAGAGGGGTGGGCGCCGGGTGCGCATCCCACTCATTGGATCCGCCCATTTGGATACATACATTACTTGAATTTTGTTATCAAATTCTTTGAGATTTAAGAAGACATTTCGTCTCTTGAGTTCCAATGTGTTCTATGTGCCTACTGGCACATAGAACACATTGGAACTCAGGGGACGATTTGTTAAGCGCGCTGCTTAAAAAGCAGTGAATAAGTAATGCGCACAATGATTTATTACTTGGGATATTTTTGCCCTTCGCAGTATAAGAGATTGAAACTCATCGACGCAACAAGAAGTTAAAAAAGAAGACGAGAAAAATCAAAAAGTATAAATTAACACCGCCTTTCAATGTCGGAAAAGATATATCGGTAACGACCTTAATGTTCGTTAATGTTACTATCAGATTCCACATCTTAGGCAGCATATTCCTTGTCATCATTATATCATTGCGTGTGGTAAGTATCGTGCGCACTCCATCGGAACTTAAAATAGCAGTCAGCATTATCATGTAAATGAACTTCTGAATCATATTAACCGTATAGGTAGAATTAAAATGAACTTGACCGAAAATATGTACAAATATTTATCCGTGATTCAGATCACTTTCCAATTGATTGATTGAGAGCTGAAGTCTCAAAGATGACGGCGAAGGTTGCGTTTCTTCCGTTCACCCCGATTAAAGTTTGAAATTCATGTCTGGGGCGATTGTCGGCAGTACGAAATTTCGCACGATTTGATATCCCTCATCGAATTGAATTCCGGTGATTTCGACCCACAGTGATTTCGACCCAAAGTGATTTCGTCCCACTTCGATGAATTCTACCGAATTCGGTGAATTCGACCCAGAATGATTTCGACCCAGTTTGGTGAATTCGACCAAACTCGGTGAATTCGCTCTACGTTAAGAATTAATTAAGCATTCATTGAGTTTTTTCTGCCATGATGAATGAAAGGTTTCAGCGCGCTGAAGACGATATGGGATTTAAATCCCTTGCGACCCGAATAACTTTATTTGCATTATATCTTTATTTGCTCATGAATCTACGAGAGTCGGAAGCGAGAACCAATAGTCATATTTGGGTTGAGTGTGCGCACTGGCAGTAGGGCAGTGGGTGCAGATTCTCGAAAACCTCGAATTGGAAGATGACTAGGAATTGTGCATAACTACAAGAAATCTGCTCTGTGTTTGCTTAGGGATGTGGGCATATTTATGGTAATATTGAAACCGCGGTTTGTTAGTTGTTTCTGAAAAAAAGAAAAAGAAAACGAAACCCCAAAAAGTTGCTGGTTTGGGAGCAGCCACAGCATGTTATCCATAACGGTTACAAAAAGGAAAAAATCCACCAATATGTGTTTTTGAAAGCTAGGCGTCATACATCAGCCTATAAGGGAGAGTGGATGCTCAGCCTTGGCCATCTGGTCTGCCTTAGGGAGAACATATGACGGGGTGATGGGAGGGGAAAAACGCACGCATGCACGCACGCACGCACGCACGCACGCACGCACCCTAGAGCCCTTAAAAGAGCTGTAATATCTTTATTCAAATGTTGATTTATTTAAAATGTACACTCGTCCCAGCCAGGCAATCTTGTTTCAATCCTTGCCTGGTGTTTGGTGGATTCATGTGTATGTTAACCGAAAGGTAGGTTGTACCAATTCCTCCTACGCTTCGTCTACTATTCCCACGCGACTTCTTGAAAAGAGTGTTTCAAGAAAATTTGAGAGTGTTCAAATAGAAAAGTTATAGTTAAAGAGAGAGATAAGAATCCGATATTGTATATTGTGACTGCTGTGTGATTGTTGCTATGGGTGGGGGTGATGGTGGGTTTGTTCGGCGCCCACTCCCCATGTGCATAGTTATAGTTGCGAGACAGTCCCCACAGACTCGACCCTAGAATTCTTGATGAGTAGCGAGGCAATCCTCACTGACACCACTCTTCCATATCATTATTCGAGAAAGATAGAACTGCGCTATTGTAAATTGTGACTATTGTGTGATTGTGTGTGTGCTATGGATGGGATGAGGGGTGGGTTTCTTCGGAGCCCACTCCCCACACGCAGAGTTGCGAGGCAACCATCACAGACTCAATCCTAATGTTCTCAATGAGTAGCGAGGCAATCCTCACTGACTCCATGCAATTTAATTGTATTGAGTAATTTTAATTTTCTGTGACTTATTTTGTTTTTCTGTTAAGAGTTCGGTGTTCGTTCAGCTCTACCATTGATTCACTATTCTGGAGTCTGTTGAGGGTTTTGTTATGTAGGTCTTTTAAACGCGTTTCAATCGCGCTTCTGCAGAGTTGCGAGGCAGTCCTCACAGACTCAATCCGAAAGTTCTCAATGAGTAACGAGGTAATCCTCGCTGATTCTACGCAATTTAATTCTATTGTATAATTTTATTTTTGGAAAACGTATTTTGTTTTTCTGTTAAGGGTTCGATGTTCGTTTCGCCCATCCATTAATTCGCTACCTTGCAGTCTGTTGAGGGTTTTGTTTTGTAGGTCTTTTAATCGCGTATCAATAGTTTCTATTTTTGATACCTCGTGAAGTTCCTTTATCGGTGTCTATTTGGGTTTGCATAGTGCCACACGCAGGGCATGAGTTTGAACCCTCTGTAGCTTCTGAATGTTGGTTTTGCTCAGGTCACTTGTTATTATGACGCCGTATTCTAATACCCGACGTATACATGATTTGTTGAGCTTGAGAAGCATATCTTTGTTTGCTCCCCAAATTTTACCTCTGATCATCTTCAGAAAATCGATACGTTTAGTAGCTCTTGTCTTAATGGGGTTTACGTGACTGTTTAGACTGAGGTTGTTATCAAGTATAAATCCCAAAAATTTGGTCTCGTTGCTTGCTTCTAATTTGTGATCGTATAACTGGAGATCGATACTTGGGACTGGTTTTTTCCGTTGCTTCTTGAAGAGCGTAACTTTTTGAGTTCTGGCGGCATTGGTCTTGATGCGCCATAGGGCGCACCAGCTCCCAAGATCGCGAATGGTATCCTGTTGACGATTTTTAATTATGTTTCGCGGCATGTTGACCGTCCACATGCCTTTATGGTCTGTGAACTGCGATAGTTCAACACAATTTTTCCCTACTTTTTCTATGTCATTCACATATATACTATTCCAAAAAAGTAGGGGATATCCAAACTGATGTTGATATTTTCGGAAAATGGTATTAGATACGCGTGATTGGACATATCAATATGTTACCAAGTTTAGTGCGGATCGTGAATGTCACCGGCCCACGGAAGGTTCGTGCAAGTTTTTCGCACGAACGTCGCATTAATGTCTGTTGGGTAAGTTTTGAAATTTTCATTTGTACTGGACAGGCTTTTTCGGAGGTCTCATCGTTCTTTTCTTGGTATAAACTCGTTCATCAATAGTTTCTGGTCGAAACGTAACTTTTGAGGTATGCGAAGACTGACACGTGACGGACGTTTACGTGCCGTTGGCATGTTGGAAGCTGGCAACACACAGACTGCAGTGACTCAAATTCTCAACGTTACTCAATCGGTGATTAGCAGGTTGTGGTCACGCTACCACCAGACAGGCAATGCTGATGACAGACGTCGATCAGGTGGTCCAAGGGCGACAACTGCTAACCCGGATCGTTTCATACGAACCACAGCATTATGTAGCCGCCATCAAAGTGCCTCAGAAACTGGACAGCAGCTGCACCGAGCGACAGGTGTGCGAGTCAGTGGTCAGACTATCCGAAATCGCCTACACAGCTGGAATTTGTAACGCTCGACGACCTCGAATAATTACACGTTTGACTGAACGTCACCTCGCAACAAGGCGTAATTGGCGTGGAGCACGACAATGCAGAGACAATCGTCGGTGGAGCATCGTCATGTTTTCCGATGAACCGAGGTTCACTCTCGACTTCTACGACAGGCGAAACAGAGTGTGGCGGCGGCGGCGGCGGCGGCGGCGGAATGAACGATACCATGACGTAACCGTTAGGCAGCACTATCGTTTTGGTGGTGGATCGGTTATGGTGTGGGGAGGCATAAGCATGATAAAAAGAACAACATTACATGTCATCCAAGGGTGTGTCACAGGGCAACATGTTAGCAGCTCATGTGGTGCCATTTGCGCAACGTCACGGCCGTCGATTCATTTTCCAAGATCACAATGCAAGAGCACACAGGGCCCGTGTCGCTACGGAGTTCCTCCAGGAGCAGAACATCACTACACTGCATTGGCCAGCACTAAATCCAGACGTTTCGCCAATCGAGAACGTCTGGGATATGCTTGGCAGGCGCCTACCATAACGCCAACAGCCCCCTACCAATGTTCAGGAACTCGCCGCTGCTCTGCAGGAAGAATGGAATAACATCAGTCAAGCTGATATTGGACGTTTGGTGAGGAGTATGTCACTTCGGATCCGCGCTCGACTCGCGAACCGAGGAGGATTTACAAGGTATTGCGGTCTTGGACTGAATGTGGTAAATTCTCTGACTGACCGTCCATGTCTTCTACGGCTCAGTGCGTGAAATGTGTGCTTGTCAGACACCCAACTATCGCTGAAATCATTCACCAGATGTCACAGTGTAATGCCTCATCTGTCTTTTTGATGAAAATATAAATATATTTCTTCATATATCTCACTTTTATCAAATATCCCCTACTTTTTTTAATAGTATATTATGAAAAGAAGCGGGCTCATGTGGTGTGCCCACTTCTACTTCCTCTGATACCTCGCGATTAACCCTCACCTTGATTTTGCGGTCATTTAGAAATGCAATGATCCTCAGAATTTTAGTTGGTAATACGATTTTCGTTAGTTTATATGTCATGCCACTGTGCCATACCGAGTCGAATGCTTCTTCTACATCCAGGAAAAGCGCTGTTCCGATTTCATTTTGACTAAAGGCGAAGTTTCCTTTTGTTACCTTTAATAAACCACAACAAAAGAAGCTCTCGAAGCTGTATGTTGTTTTCGTTTATTAAAAGTTACAAAAGGAAACTAGACTTTTTTGTGGTAAACTAATTAGAAACAACGAAGTAACTGCCCACATCGGCTCTTTGTTTAGCGAATGTGTTTTTACAGTAAATTGCGAGTTTTTATTCTTCTCAGGAAACAAATTAGCAAATGTTACCTCCAAGACTTTTATATTAATGGAAAGAATAGTGTGTGTATTATATGTCACGATGCATTTAAACGGAGATTAATGGTTAAACGTTCAAACTGATTGGGGAAAAAACTGTTAAAAGCCAGCTTCTGTATTTTTATACTACTCTAAAATATCTGAAGTTCGTGAAATGATGCGCACATCGATGATACAACTACGCCTACGGTTCGCAATCTCAGTTCCCCCACCCTTGGTGGTAAAGTACTGATCACTTTAAAAAATTAAGGTGAGATAACTTTCCAGTAATTCTCTTCCAGTGACGAAAATTGTCAGCCATGTAGGCTGAATGACATATGTAATGGACTGTAAAGCGGCTGGATAAGCATTTACTTAACCCTTTACCAAGCATGAAAAGCAGATGATACTTAAAAAAAAATCTTAAATAACTAATTTCTTTCACTTTTTTTTCTCAAAAACATAGGTTATGACCCCTCATTGGAACGAGCTCGATGAGCTCGTTCCAATGAGGGGTCATAACCTAGGTTTTTGAGACAAAAAATGAAAAACTAATAAAAATTAATAGGCGATTTTTGAGAATAGCGTTGGCCGGTATTGGCCGTTACGTTGAGTAAAGGGTTAACGTAACGGCTAGAAATGAAAGTGCTATTCTCAAGTTTTGTCTCCAAAGTATTTTTTTTGCCACAGAAACAAAGCTTATGACCCCTCAATGGTACGATATATTCATTGGCGGAAACCTTACCCTCGCCCTATCGGTGCCATTAATTTGTTCACCAGCCCCACCCTCCATTCTCAACATCGCCATGGTCAATTTTCCAACCACTTTCCGATTTTCGACACATGCCCCCCTCCTCCCCTCCACCCAATGAGGGATTTGACAAAAAGCTTGTTGGACCATCAAGCGAATTTCCAGATAACAGGCCATATGATAGGCTATCTATGAACCGCCAGGTTGTTGGACACCTCTTGATAACAAATAAGTGTACGAGCAAATTCTTTTATATGAGGTGGTCCCATTGTGAATCATCTCGTAATGGCTGGACGTAATGGGTTATTCCAGTCCCTCCAATATTCTACATTGGTCCAATGAGGGATAACAAGCTCTGTTTCTCTGGCAAAAACCTGAAATTCTTTATTTATTGAAGAAACGTGTTTACAAGGGCCTCTGCTTGTCGTGCTGGGTAAAGAGTTAAAAGTTCAATCAAGTGGACCCATGTTCTATGTGATTTCTATGTGATCGAGAGCTCTCTGGAGGCAGGCGATCAGCATTAATTGTGAGCATGAGGCTGACATTGTGACCATATTATTTAACGGTGACGTAAAATTACTGTCCCTAGCACGTCAGTCTTCGTTCAAATCAAAGATACATAATTATCCAGAAAACCAGGACCACGGCACTGTCGCTCATAAGGGCTGCCCACAAAATCATCTTCTCCAGGAGGCCAAGTGTTGACGGTTATACAGTTTTAGAAATTACTCGCCAATACGTTTAACATGATAAGGCTTGAGCCAAACAAAATATAAATAATAATATTTGTCTTTACATTTACGCTGCAAATAAAATATGTTTTTACGCATTATCTGACAAGCAGCTGGACCTATCCTAAGATAAATAAACCATATCTTTCTCTATACGCAGTTTTTAAAAAGAAATTCCAATTTTAATTTAAACTCTGAGGGTATTTATCATGGGGAGAATTCCACCAAGACTGCTTTTGGACGTAAACATGTCACAAAAACATAAGAAGCCAGACATCTGACACCGAAAATGAGCAAAACATCGCTAAAATGACTGAACAAGTCTCTAATAATTCTTTAGCTGTTGGCTATTATCTCTATTCGCTTTCAAAATTATAAGGATTTGAAAAGAACAGCCTGTTAAATCATAAATCAATATTGCTTAGAGTACATAACATAGTAATCAAGGCACCAACAAGTACACAGAAATATAATGCAAGTAATATGTCCAGCCCTCGTTGTGTGTGTGTGTGTGTGGGGGGGGGGGGGGGGCGAATGGGGGTCAGCAATAAAATTCTGGACACTTAGTCTGGGTGGGTGTGTTGTCTTCTACCGGAAAAATGTAGGTTTTGTAAATGTTTTCCTAGGGCTCAGAGATGCTTAAATGATAAAAAAAACTACTAAATAACCCTTTTCCCCAACAAAATAGGATATTTAGATGCCGAGAAGTAGATATAATATTCGACCTACATATATATTTACTGCTAGCGACCAATATATGACCTTTTTTCGTCTTGATTGGTTGACACCAGTCTATACCGCTCTCATTCAAACAACATGGGAGGACATTGGAAGACACCAAAAAGAAGGTATTTCACTGCAGACATTTTTATAATAAAATCGAACGAAAAAACAGAAACTAAACAACTAAACATAGAATTTTAAAAAATTAAGAATCCGATGATAAGGGGATAGGGCCAAAAAATGACACTCGGTTCTGGTAATGGGTTAAGGCAGGGAGTTTGCAACAAATCATAAATTGTGGTGTGACACTCAATAGTGTTGGTATTAAGTAGTAGGAGAGCTTTGGATCGATCCCCGCTGGGGAATCTCATGGTAGATCTCACGTGACGTCATAGTCACGCGACCTAGTTACGTCATGTTTAGTTGTCATGGTTGACCACGTGAGTGGCCATTTTGTGATGTCATCCACATAGTGATACGTGGTCTTAGTGCGCATGCGCAGCGCGTGTTGTTAGAGTGACACGTGCTTCCGTCGTCCATTTTGTACACTGGAGGCCGCCTTCTTGGTTTCTATGGTACCAAGTGGTTGCCATTATGACCAAAATGGCCTGCAGTAGGACGGAGGTATGTTCTGAGAGTGTGTTCCCTTGTATAAGAGGAAGTCCATTTACCAAAAATAGACCCGACAATCCCTCCAAATCACCAAAACCACCCAAAACCTTTTAGGGTATGTAGATTATAAGATATTCATAAACAGTCTTTCTGCAGATTGGACATCTTCTCAATGGTTTGCAACAATCTTTGCACATGCAAAATGATTACATGGTTACGCGCAGTGCGTGTTGTTAGAGTGACACGTGTTTCCGTCGTCCATTTTGTACACTGGAGGCCGCCTTCTTGGTTTCTATGGTACCAAGTGGTTGCCATTATGACCAAAATGGCCTGCAGTAGGACGGAGGTATGTTCTGAGAGTGTGTTCCTTTGTATAAGAGGAAGTCCATATACCAAAAATAGACCCGACAATGCCTCCAAATCACCAAAACCACCCTAAACCTTTTAGGGTATGTAGATTATAAGATATTCATAAACAGTCTTTCTGCAGATTGGACATCTTCTCAATGGTTTGCAACAATCTTTGCACATGCAAAATGATTACATGGTTACGGATCGACATTGACTTCAGCTAATAAGCAGACACATTTCATCTTTTGAGAATCTTCTATTTTGGGTTTTTCCCTCTTGAACTTCTTCGATGTCCATGAATTCTAGTGATAAATTATGAATGTAATAACACAGTCTGGAGCATATTTTCTGTGTTCTTATATTCTATCATCTTCATTATCCCAGAAACGGACAATAATACCACAGTGAAAACATTCAGTTCTATTTTCGCTATGAAGATAAAAGAATCCGGCTTTACAAGTTCCTTCAGTGTTTTTGTACATTCACTTGGTAACATGAAGTCGAACGTTTTGAGACGAGTTTCCTCCAA
Source organism: Pictodentalium vernedei (assembly GCA_031216915.1). NCBI lineage: Eukaryota > Metazoa > Mollusca > Scaphopoda > Dentaliida > Dentaliidae > Pictodentalium > Pictodentalium vernedei. The sequence goes on from CM062293.1 coordinate 326,395,413, forward strand.
TGCATCCTTGATGTGTTTTGGATGTCTCTATACTGGACCGATTTTCCCTTGAGCTGCTGTTAACCTAGGCCCATTTTCTCCACGTAGAAGCTGCTCCAGTCGGGGTGGCGGAAATAACATTTCGTATGAAACGCTTCCTGGATAGTCTCTGAGATTCCGTGATTCTCTATCGTTCAACACCATCTGTATCAAACATGTTATGCAATTGTGAACATTCTTTAGTCATTCTTCTTCGATTTTCTTCCTCTCTTCGGCCTGGGTTCTCCTATTGCACGGCTCATCTTCTTTGCAATATTCACTGCTTTGCCCACTTGTTCCCAATCTCTCGCGGTAAACTGGAGCCCAACGTCGTTCTTGAACACTTCAATATGTAATTCGTTGTTGATTTTGAAGACGGTTACATTCTTAGACACCATTCTTCTTCGGTGGTCGACGCCAGATGAACTGAAAATCTAGTGCGCCCCCTTTTCATAGTCTTTAATACAGCGGCATCTAGTGGCAGATTTCATTTGTGATGTCATCAACCAATTCATCACTGTCCATTAAATCGGTTTTAAACATGTTGACTATAGTTTCCATTGGTTTACCGCGACAGCGATATTCCAGATAAAATAAACAGTACTGTGCACACAATGGTAACGATTCTTGAAACTTTAAACTTCTAACATTTGGAATTCTTCTTTCGAAATTTTTGAGATGGTCTGTGCTGTGGTGGTAATCCATAGGAATCAAAGTATTCTACGTTGTGATGACTCAGAATTTTTAGGAAAAACTTCTGTGCTCTGGATCTATGTTGGCTATCAAAGCCATTGGTATGTGATCTTGTAATCTTCTTGGTAATCTGTTTCTTGCAAACACACTCCCAAACAATTTCTCTTCAAACAAACATCCAACCGAAGTGCGTTCGTCAAGTCCAAAGTATTCATGTCGAGTAATCGAAAATCACCTGGCGGTTCTTATCCACTTCTATTATATTCTGGAATTCTTCATACACCAGTACTTTGATCTGGTCGGTATCGGGTCTTCGAAGTGGACTTCCAGTCTCAAGTTTCTTCTCTTCACCAGACTGAAGTATTTTCCATGCGATAGGTCTGTGGTTAGGTCAAAGTCGAACAGTGTGAAGCCCTTTATGTACTCTTCTCTGCTGATGTGATTTCCTTCGTTCTCCCACAGCTGTCAGGTTCCTTGGCACAGAGTCGCTTACCATCTGCCCACTTCTGGCTGATCGAATCGAGGTTGCAGAGGTTTGGCAGGATTCTGTTGTCCACACACGTGCAACTCGAGGTAATTGATGTAGTACTTCTTGAAGTTGTATGGATTCTTTGCAAAACTCCCATTGAAAGCATCGTTGTCCACTCATTTCACCACGATGCGTTTCGGTAGCTGCCCCCAGACTAAATCTCTTGTTTCATGCTCAGTGTTACTTTTGGCACGAAACCTCTTTAGTTTCAACACAGTCGATGTTGCTTTAGCCAGCGCTTTTTCATGAGCCATTCTCATGAATGAATGGAGCCTGTCTTTACGCACAAACATACTACTGGCACATAGAACACATTGGAACTCAGATGTCGAAATGCTGCTCCTTTTTTCACATGTTGTCTCCCCAGAGTCGTGGCTGTAAGTTTCAATGGGAGTAACACAACGTTCTTCAGTCCTCCCAGTATACCCGGTATACTACCCAAACCATAACCTCTCTGTATCCGAGCTCCAAAAAAAGATGATAGACCGTTTCGTTTCCTGTAATAACCTTCGTGCAATTTGGCATTGCAACACTTAGTCATGTTTAAGCGAAATGAAGAGATCTACGGTTTTGGAATTTAAGTATTACTTCCCAGACGCGAATGGTACTTTGTCTCCTATGTCGCCCCTTATATACACCCGGACGGTGCTGAATTGTTTTCTTTCCACTGGCACGAAGTACACATTCTCAAATGTTTTGGAGATGACGCTACCATGTTTTCCTCGCCCGGGTTCGATGCGAGAAAGTGGTACTACTGTGGTACTATTGTGTCTCCCACGACTTTACCACAAACCAAGTCACAGTAAACATAGAGCGAATAGAATTCTTGACTGTCATCAGCAACTCGCGAAGCTTCGTAAATGCCCGACTTGAATACATAAAATCCAAAATGTTTTGAGTGTAGGATTCAATATGACCACGGCTCCATCTCGTAGCGTGATCCAAACTTTACTAGGCACCCAGTCTAATACAAAGACTAGCTCAAGGTGACGAGGCAATAGCAATTTTGTAACACCATTGACACTCCGTATCCGCTTTTTCCGAATAACGGCCTTTTTTCAGAGTGAGCAGATAATGTTTTTTTCCGAAATCCAGAATACAGTGAAAAATGCTTCTTCGCCATAAATATTGAATAAAGTGTTTGGATACTGGATCTCTACCAAGCCCAACTCACATTCCCGCGTGAGATTCACTGGTTGTGATAAATGGGTGGTTTACGAAGTCAACGTGTTTTCGGGAAGCACGTTCATGGAACTGGTACTTGGTAGAGTCAAATAAATCATCACATTTTTGATGGTCGGATTAGGTAACAAATATCCTATACTGCAACTCAAGAGAGCGGTCCACAACTTATTAACTACACTGGTGATGATTATGATTTATTACTTTCCAAAGTGTGATTTACTGGGATTTCCGGGTTTGATTATAAACGATAACTTCACAAGTGAATTATGCAATCAACATTTGTGTCATGTATCCGTGCACGCAAACGAAGACGCTTTGCCGTGGATGTAATGGGGACTTCATTGTTTTTAACCCTTTACCTAATATGAAAAGCAGACGACACTTGCAAAAAAATTCCTGAATAGCTATTATTTTCATTTTTAGTCTCTAAAACATAGGAGCTCGTTCCAATGAGGGGGTCATAACCTATGTTTTAGAGATAAAAAATGAAAAAATAATGAAAATTAATTGGCGATTTTTGAAATTACCGGTGGCCGGTTTTGGTAGTTACGTTAGGTAAAGGGTTACATAATATAATTATCGTTAATAATGAAAAGTAATAAACAGAGTAATCGCTTGACTGGACTGGTTACGTGAAATAATTCATTCGAGGCGAGGGACTATATTGTAAAACACTCGTGCGCATTCGCGCACTTGTGTTTGTACAACGTCCCTCACCTCTCATGAATTATTTCACGTAACCAGTCCAGTCAAGCGATTACTCTCTATGTACAGTATGATTATTTGTGAAACGTAAGTGATCTCAATCCTGGGGACTCCCTTTCCAAACAGAGGCCGAGATCAGTTCGATCCTTCCTCCATTTTAGGAAAACCCATGTTCACTTCTTTTAAAGGCGAGCTGATACTTGCGGATCCACGAGTTAAACGAAGCGGGGTATCTCAACCATTTCACTAACAATTCTCATGTTCTCACCTCGACCACGTTTCTTGAGTACGCATTCGATTTTGTAAATAGTTTTGTGTGCGACTCGCTGAAGCTCTTCAGTTTAGAACGAAACTTTCAATATTTCTCCACCATCATTTTTTAAGGCAAATGTGACTGGATGACTTTTCTTGATAGCTACCACTGTGAAAAACTCTTCGGTCCACGGTCCACTTGGGCTAATAACCTTTTCAAAGGTTTTCTTAACTTGATTCTCATTCTGTCTCCGACTTTGAACTTTGGGGACTTGTGTTTAATGGGGTTCCCATAACGTCTTGTCAAACTCCCTCTTGATTGTCCAAGCTCGCGGCAACTGGAGCCATACAGCTGCTGCAATAATGAGTGTGATTATAAAATCTTACCCACTTTTGAAGGGGAAACATCAGTGTGTCATTCTTGGTAAAATATTTCCACATCTTATTTTTCAAAGTTCTGTTGAAACGTTCAGCTATGGAATATTTTGTTTCCACGTTATGTCTCGAGAACAATTCGACTTCGTGGTCTTTGAGAAATTTTTAAAATTGTCTGTTCAGAAATTCTTTACCTTCATCGTTTTGTAATTTCAATGGTATAGGACCCTGTTTGAAAATTTTGGTAAAAGCGTTGACAATAGAATCTCCAGGTTTGTTCTTAAGGAGTCTGACACAAGCATACAGAACACATCAAAACACGTCACCGGGAATTTAGTGTCATTATTTTGTTTACTCATATTCGCTAAATCCACCAATTCAGCTTGCCACCTTGGATAAGTACCACTAACAATCACTTTCTTTCTTGGAAATGTGTGATGTGTAAGTGTCTTGAGTCTCTAACTATTTTACAACTTCTTTGGCCCCTTTCTTAGACGCTCTACGTAGATCGTCCACACCCCCAAAACTCCCAGCGGCGTCAGGATGGTAGTACAATTCATCTATCGCTACCTTTTTCAAGTGTCAACTCTATTTATATTACCTTTTCGGTCCACATAACCAATTTTGGTTTCTTTCGTTGTTTACGTTTAATCTCCGATTTAGTCTCATAAAATCCCAACGTTCTTTATGAGCGATTTTTGGGGTATGTTTTTATCTCTCAGGGCAGCACTTCCCAACCCTTGGGTTGAAAAGACCATTGTCTTCTAAGTAAATTGTTTAGAAGATTCGTCACATCAGACCCTACCACCGTTTCACCGTGTGATCTTTCTGGACCAGTTCACCTGTTCCATTCCAAGATGTGTTTGGATAATTTTTTTATCCTATTTAGTAATAACTATCCATTTGTCTGTCTTAATAAATACAGGTACAGAATCCAAAATTGCGTGATCTGTAGTGTCTTTCTCGAGTTCGATGAGACGAGGAGTTACTACCATTTGCTTTTCACCGGCCTTGAGAAATGGGTATCGCGAGTATCCCTCATTTCTCGATTCAAAGACGAAGCCGCCATTTTATTCGTTTGTCTCGGAACATCTTGTAGACATTCCAATATTCAAGGTTCTTCCAAAGTAATCATCTTTGTGCATTTCATCACCCCAATATACCTTTGGCCACACCTCGTAACAAGAGAGGAAGCGAGCACCGAAGAATCCCTACTTCTGTAAGATCTGTCTTTTCTTTTTGTCCGACGTACTTTTGCGATTCCTTTTGTCCTCTATCTTTGTTATTTGGCAATCAGTCCGCTGAGTTTTCTGCAAAAAGGTATGTATGTGTGTGTATGTGTGTGGGAGTGGGGGGGGGGGGGGGGCAAGTTCAATAAAGAGCCCAAACACCTCTCACACATCATCGTTAAAAAGATGATCTTGGTGGGCTCCTTTCGCGCGAAGAATTTTGCTTAAATGAGTACATTAACCTTGTCGAGTCAAAAATATTCATATGTCTTTGGGAATTGACAAGTGTAACACAATTCACTTGAGACGTGGCGAAACAGCAGAAAATGGATCTGTTAATCTAATGTGTGGAGGAGTAATTAAGCATCTCGCGTAAGGCCAGACATATACTCACTTGGAACTGCAAGGGTATTCAAAACCGTAAAATACTTTAACCCCTTGCCTGCAGCTGGCGGTTATTCCCGCCCAGGATATAATTTCTCTTGCCACTAAAATGAGGCTAATTTGGGTACATTTAATCAATTTTTCCTTCAGTAAATTGAATGGATTTTTTCACCAATGATTTCTTGAGTCAAATTTAGATTAATTTTTCATCAAATCTAGTTATGGCTGCTTTACAGCAGCCATAACTAGATTTGATGAAAAATATTTTGAAAATACTCAGCAGGTTAAGAGTTAATGTGACGATGGACACCTTGAAGCCTCAACTGAAGAAAATTTAAGGACAAGATATAAATGTCCCCCATTACATAGAATCCCCCATTACACAGTAATTTGCCCCAGTTGTATTTATTTGTTGTATTGCACACTGTGTTATCTCCAATTGTTCTTTTCTCGCAATTCTATTTTTTGATGTTTTCATAAAACAAATCTTTGAATAAAATATTGTTGGAACTACGATATAAATGTTGTTTGGAGGAAACCTTTAGTTCTCCGTAACAACGTCAATGCCACAAACACATATCACCCCTTGAGTGCAACAGAGTGCCTTCTGTAGTGCTAAGGCATTGCAGATGGCACCTTTTTTCACTCAAGGGGCGATATTTTTTTCCTCTACTTTTTTCTCCTTTGTGGGTTAGGAGTGCTCTAAACAAGCACTCAAACAGATATGCACCTTGACTTGGTGGTTTATGTCGGGTAACAGATCCTCCACCCTGCTCATCCTTGAATCGTCTCAACTCGACCATTTCGGGAGGGCGGTGTTTGATTAATGCGGAGGGTTAGCACGATGGAATAATATTTCACACTTCTGAACATATTTATTTGTCAGACGATCCACAATTTGGACTTGTCAAGCAGCATGGCTCGAGATTATAATATTTCAGTTGTTTTCAACGTGCAAGAATGTTGAACAGAATCTAGACTCCGTGATTGAGGTTCATGATGTTGATACATACTGCTGGTCGATACATCAGTAGATGCTTCTCGCAAATGTATTTTCAAAATCGGTACAGGACCGCCTATCAAAGATGAGATTTCAGGGAAAGCACTGTGTCGTATTTATATGAAGTGTGTGGGAACGAAACAGCAACCGTGTCGATTCCGTTGCTTGGATGAAAAGTGATGGTCTTCAGATCACTCTGAACATGGAATCGTCATCAATTTATCCTTCCTGAAAAAGCATGATGAGTTGAATGAAACTGTCCAACATTTTGTAATCGGATGTCCTGCTTTCACACAAATGCTATATCTGATACGACATGGTGATATGACTAGCCTATCTGTATCTATATGGTTATGTCACATAATCCCTTGTGGGCTTTATTCTGACGGAAGAGAGAAAGCGTCCTCAATATGGTTGTAGATGATAACTGGACAGCGCGGATTTGAAAGATTCCGGCGTGGTTTTATGGACAACGCTGTCCTCCAGTTGATTCCAGTCAACAGCTTTTCACGAGAAAGGAGTGTCTATACTGTTCTGACTTAATGGTTGGAATTACCACTGCCTTGTCGTTATTTCGAGCTCACAATGTTCTTTGAAATGCAGTCATCAATTTTTTTAGCTCTAATGTGTCGTTTTTGTTTTTGTTGTGTTAAATATTCATCCGGTTTTATTGCCGGTATCCGGCCCTCAACCACATTGTAGAAGAAGATGAGGCGATTTAATTGCCATCGCGACTGTAGTGTTGGTAGTTCCAGGCTCTTTAGCATTTTTGTCATGCATCCTTCTTCTTTTGAATGGTAGTCTTTTGTGATAAATCTTGCGTCTCTTCTTTGTATTCTTTCTAGTTTGGATATTTCTTCTTTTGTTCGACCCGTGTCCCAGATGATGGCTCCGTATTCCATGATCGAACGAACGAGTGTAATGTAGGCTGCTTTTCGACATTCCCTGGGACAATGCTGAAGGTTTCTGCGGAGGAACCCTAGGGTGGAATTGGCTTTTTTGCTGATGTTGTTTAAATGTTCTCTTCATTCAAGGTCTTCTGATATTTGCAGTCCTAGATGTGGGTTTGATGGTACTTGTTCAAAGATGTGGCCATTTAATGAGTAGAAGTGATGGCTCGTTTTAGGCTTAGGATGTAGCATTTCTTTGCGTTAAATTGCGTACCCCAATTTGTTGCCCAAGTTTCCAGACATTCTAGGTCTTTTTGTAGGATGCAATGGTCGCTTTCGGTGTTGATTGTGCGATATAGTAGACAGTCGTCTGCAAACAGTCTAACTGATGATTTTACTGAGTTAGGTAGGTCGTTTATATGGCATAGGAAAAGCAACGGTCCCAGAACTGTCCCTTGTGGTACTCCTGACTGCACCTCTGCTTCGCTCGACAGTTCCCCTTCCAGAGCCACTCGCATTTGTCTTTCTGTTAGGAATGCTTTGAGCCATGCTAGAGGGGCCTCTGATGCCATATTGCTATAGTTTGTGCAGGAGTCTATCACGCGGAACTATGTAGAATGCTTTGGAGAAGTCGCGAGGATGGCTATGTCCACGTGTTTTCCTTGATCAAAGGATTGCAGCATATCATGGATGGTGACCACTAGTTGTGTTTCACAAGAATACCCAGATCTAAACCCGTGATTCAGAGATGTTAATACTTTGTGTTTATCCAGGTGGCATTTAACCAATCCCTGGGTAGTTTACCATGGTCTATTGAATATTGGAATATGGTTGGCATTGCTGGAACTATGTGTTCTGCACATTCTTTTAGCACTCTGTTTGGTATGTTGTCTGGACCAGAGGCTTTTGCTGGAATTATATTTCGTAGAAGTTTAGCTACGCCGTCTTGCCTAATTTTGATGTTTGGTATGCTCTGTTCGATTTTTATATGGGTGCTTGGCATACTATCTACTTTGTCTCTCGTGAAGACAGATGAGAATTGTTTTATCAAAATTTGTGCTTTTTCTCTACTGTTGTTAACTAGCTGATCGTTTCTTTTGAGTGGTGCTACCCCTATGTTGTCTTGTTTTCTTGATTTGACGTATTTCCAAAAAGGTTTGATGTTGTTATCTTCTAAGCCTTCAAGTATGGCGGAGTTGATGTAATTACTCTCTGCTTTTCTCATTTGTCTTTTGCATTCTTTTTGGAAGTATCTATATTTCCCCCATTTATTTGTTGTTTTTGCTTCGTTGTATAGATTTTGTTTCTTCTTAAGCATTTTTTTTGTTGGGATGTTGTTATCTAAATTTTTGATTAATTTCTCTTTAAAGGTGGTCCATAATGTGTCGATGTTCTGATTTTCTTCGTTTAAGCTATGTATTTCTTCTGATAGTTGGTCGAGGTCATTGTTGACTTGGTCCCAGTTGGCCTTGGACTATACGTAATATTTCCTTGGAGTAGTTTTTTGATAGTGAGGTTTGGTGTCAAAATCTGGGATGGTGACTGCGAGGTCTGATATGCCGGGTATGTTTGTCGATGACTTGACTAGACTTGGGTTGGATGTGAAAACAAGATCTACCAAGTTCTTTTCCCTTGTCGGCTCTTCGTGAAGTTGAGAGAGTCCAGCTGAAGATGTTATTTCTATTAAAGATCTCTGTACCTCTTTATCACAAGTCTCCTGCTACTATTATGTTCTGGTTGTTTTTGATTTCTTCCATTATTAATCTTAGAAATTTTTCTAGTTCATCGACCTCCTTCGTCTTGCTTTTTGGCATGTAGTAGGAACCTATCAGCAGGTCTCTGGTGTCTCTTAGTTTAATCTTCACCCAGTCTATTTCGCTGCTTGTTACATATTGCGGCTGTTCGATGGCTATAATGCTGTTTTCGACTAGTATGAAAACTCCGCCACCTCTAGTCCCTCTCTCATTTCGGAATGTAGTGTAGTTAGCAGGGAAGACTTCTGATGATTTTATTGCATTTTTTGCTGGGATTTTGCCTGGTTTAATTCCGCTGAGCCATGATTCACTACCTATTATTATGTCTGGTTTTTCGTAGCTTATAATGGTGTTCAGTTCCGATGATTTTCCTCGGATACCTCTGCAGTTTGTTGTGAGGATTCTTAGGTCCTTTTTTTTAGGAAGGTGTGGGTGTGCTGTCATTGATTTTTCATTTTTGCTTTTTTTATGTCTATTGATTCCTGTGTTTTAGGTGTGACTCATTCTTGTTTTGTTTTGGGACGGCTAGCTTTTAGCGGGTTGCATTGTGACGTAAATGAGTCCAGGAAGCTGGCGGTGGTATTTAGAGGTTCATAGTAGCTGACGTTGTCAGTATCATATGAATGGTATGTAAACGGGTGACATTTAGGCTGTCGCATTTGCAGCACATCTATTGTACGTTAGAACGATGGAGGAGTTCATAGTCTATCGTGCACTGTTCAATGCAAGATCTGTGGTGCCATATGTCACAGCTGTCGCAGCATACTCCTTCACTTGATCATGTGACTGGTATGTCACACATACTACACGGGAAGATGCTAAATTGTTTGGGTCCTGGATACAAATCAATGCCCCTGATAGTATTAAAATTAATAGTATGATTTTTGCATTTTTCCATTTTTGCGGTTGACCAGTAGTCGCCTTTAGTGGTCTGCGTCTTAATGATGACTTTGTTGGTTGAGAAGTGATGTTGAGTATTGTTGATGTGTCCATGATTTTGTCGCTGCTATGTTCAAATATGTTCAGATGAGAAGTGATAGAACCAGTGTCTTTGTGAACATCTTGTACTTTAGCTTGGAAAATCCACTCTGCCTGGAATGGACGGTTTCACGTGAAATATCTACACTGACTGTTTTATCAAGGTCCCAGTTTAGCGGAGAAAACCCCCACTGACTGAGTGTAGCTGCAGTTTTTCAGTGTAGCGAGGAAAATCCTCACTGACTGATAAAGTTTTTTTTCGGTGTTCACTATTAATGATTTTGGTTAGTTCCAACAGTCTTTAATGCTTTGGTAGGTGATCTTTTTCAGCCAGGTCTTTGCTAGTAGGGGGCCTGTATGGACTCCATTAAGATAAAGCCAGAAGTTGTTGAATTTTCGTTTGGTAAATTTGTTTTTCTAGTCACCCTTGGATGTTAGTGATGATTCTACCAGGTCGGTACTGAACACTGGAGTGTGGGTGTCGTTGGTTTAATGTACGAATTTTCCCATTTAGTTGATAAACCTGTTGTTCCAGTTTTTCATCTTGTTATGCAAATTGTTCATGGTTTTTGTGGCATTTGTGTCCATTCCAGCATTTGATGGAATAAGTTGGGATTTCCAAGATTGTCACTTTGCAGTTAGGATGCTTTTGGACAAGTTCTGTGATTTTTGCTAGGTATTTAAATGCATTCTCTAGTGCTTGATCATCTTCATTTGCAAGAGTGATGTATTTTTTATTTTTATTTGTAAGATCGCATGTTCCGAGCCATACGTAGATCCAAATGTTGCCACACTTTTTAATTTTGGATTTTAGGTTATCAGTGAGCCATTTGTAGCCTTCTTTGCAGGTTTCTCCACCTTTTGAATACCATTTTAATTCTCCTTCTGATCGCATTGTTATTTTCCTTTCTAGCCACTTTCCTTTGCCGTCTGCATTGGCGATTGGTGTGTATTTTTTGTTTCCCGTTGGGTCAGCATAAGGTTTGTTAATATATTTTAACAGTTTAGTTTTCGATATGTGAATGGAAAATGTTTTCAAAACTAACTGTTTGGTTTGTAAGAGACTTGTAGGTTTCAACTTCTGATGGAAACGAAATTTGACTTTCAAAATGGCGACTTCCACTTGTGGTTGTTGATCAGTATAAAGTGGTATGTTTGGGCGGATACACAGCTTGACCTGTCATATGCCTTACATATTTGTGGACAAGGTTGTTCCACACATTCTTATTGATGAATCATAGTTGTATTGGTTGTTATAAATGTTATTTAAATAGTTTTTAAGCTAAAGCTCCCCTCCGATTTTCACGACTTGTTACTTCCGCGCATGCGTTCTCTCCCTGTGTATTACTAAACCTGCTGGAATGGCATTCTGTCACACTGAAATCACTCTGGTGTGGTAATTGCGGTTTATTCGATTAACTGAGATTTCGAGATACGCGATAATTAGTTGATTTGCGAGTTCTAGAAAGCTGTGTGTGTTTAAAGACCTGTTAGACGAACTTTGTGTAGAAAATGTTCCTAAATAGAGCTTGTTCACTCATCTGCCCGCCTTTGTCGCGAGAAGCATTAATAAGCCTATTATAAATCAGCACACTTCTAAAGTTTCGATTAAGCCGATAGAGGTTTTCCATCACTCAAAGAAGCAAAAAATGTAGTTTCATAAATAAGGCGCTTCGCATTTATTAAACAAGATGAGGTAAGGATCGTGATAAAAGATGGAACCAAAATATTGTAATTTATTTTCAGTACATGGGGAGTGTTTATCAAAACATCACCCTTGGAGTGATGATTTTTCTCAAGCAATAAATACTTAATTGTTTGCAAAGCGTAATTAGCAAAAGGAAAGGTTAAACCCGGAGGTCCATTGGTTGAAACTTTGCTTGTGATTCTTGTATTTCTATACACAATTTTAGAGTAGTACTTTGGATGAAACATCCACTCCATGAGTGATTTGGTGACAATCCGCCCTCCAAGTACTGTATGTGGTGCATGCGATATGGTGCTGGCATTAGTTTATTTATGTGGTGCCGGCATTATAGTGCTGCCATTGGGCTATAAGAATTCTAAGTTAAATCGTATGAACTGTGGGGAAGCCGAAGGTTCATACTAAACATTCAAAATATTATAATAAAAGGATCGTATAGTTTATCGTTTATATTGGATAATTAATTTGTTTATTAAGATTTAAGGTATCAGTGTACTAAATATTCGGTCGAGAGTCATCTGCCTTCAAATGTTGCGGATATGATGCAATATTCGAAAATAAGGCTCCTAGAAAAAAAAAACTTACTGCTTGAGAAAACTGTTAAAGAATTTTATTAGGTTTTCTATCAATGCTGAAAACTCCAAAAGTGAAAGAAGATGCTCTGAGTATTTTCTAGGCCTTAGAAATGCAGTTAACTGTTTATGTATTTTTGTTGGAAATTCCCAGGTAAAATTGCGTTCAACGACGGTACTTCACTTCTTGTTGACATTTTTCTCTTATTTGTTGCCTAATCCTAGTTCTCTGGCCAGAGAAAGTTGTATGAAGTTCTGCACTTCATGTGTAGGTTTTTGAATATCTGTTTCAAGTGATGCTGTCATATTTTCTTCACATAATTGAAAGCCTATGAGAAAATATTTAGTACTATGATACCTTAACCCTTTACCTAACATGAAAAGCAGACGGCACCTATAAAAAAAATTCTTGAATAACTAATCTTTTTCATTTTTCGTCTCAAAAACATAGGTTATGACCCCTCATTGGAACGAGCTCGACGAGCTCGTTCCAACGAGGGGTCATAACCTATGTTTTTGAGACAAAAAAATGAAAAAATAATGAAAATTATTTGGCGATTTTCGAGAATAGCGCTGGCCGGTTTTTGCCGTTACGTTGGGTAAAGGGTTAATGCCACATCCTCTATCCTCTAGACTCTAGCCAGGGATCGGATACGTAGTCAATGAAGGACTGATAAATTGAGCAACGAGTTTTAGTAATAAACGCAATTCCACATAACTTGGTACGTGTGGATAAGTGAACAGATGAGTAACTGAATACACGGTTAGTACAAAGAAATTTCTTGATATTTAAATTTGGCTGCGACATTTCTTTGCGAATGCGTGTCTGTGCAAAGAATATAGATTAGATTTTTGGAAGAAGTTGTTATTAGATACAGTGATCGATCACGATTTTAAGGGGTATTTTGTTAATCTTTCTATAATTAGAGTTATTATGTCTGTCGTGACGTGCCCTATCTCCCCAGCATCTGCAGGTCAGATCGACTTCAAACTCGGCAAGTGCATGTATTTCTATCCAATATAAATCAGTCTACATGTTTCTTGGCAATATTTTGTGTTGAGAAAATAAATCGGCAATAGTGTGGCATCTTGTGCTATTCTACATAGAGACATGAGTCGCCATTAAAAAAGTGTGTTGCGCGAATCCATCCACAAGTTGAGATAATTTGTAGAACTCCTTGATTCTGGGCATGTAAATAGTAATGGGATATATATATGATTCGCTGTTCAATCTTTACATTTCAGCGAAGAAGTACTGAGTGACACGATCCCGATAACCCAGTCAAGCTTTGCCCCTTCCCCTGACAGCCAACGCGTATTAGTTCATTCCAGTAATTCCCTTCGATAACACTTGATTGAGACGTACCTTGTATAGCGTCTCCTGAATAAACAATTGTAGTCTGCAGAGTAAGCTAGTGGTTACCGGAAGAGTTCATCCCAGGCAGAGAAATTCCCCAGCTGTTTAGAAGTTCCAGACCCATTATTATTTTTATTGTGTGTTACTTTATAACCTTCTACTGGCCAGCGTTTCCCTTTAAATAACTCCTCTCGTGACATAACAACATTACTACGGCGATGATAAGCGGTTATTTATATTTATTGGAGATGGCTACTGTCAAGGTGATAGCTAAAAGTTGCGATTTTCTTGTTTAAAAGTGTAGATATTTTCGATAATATTCCTGTCCGGGTTAAAATATAAAGCGTAAAGATAGGTATGTGACGAACCTTGAAAACAGATTTGTCAAACTGCCAATTAAGTATGAAATTTAATGTCCATTATGGCGCACCTGTTGAACGCCACATGCTGCGATCTGATAACAGATCAATAGTAAAAGAGACAATATTCTCTTCTGTAATAATTATCTGGGTAATTAAAGCCAGTTAAAATCTAATTGTAGAATACAGTGCATCACATATGTTCTGGATACACACCCATATTAAATTAAGATAGATCTAAGCGGCCAAGTTCAAGAGAAGCGATTAACTGAGAATAAATGTTCTGGCTATCTAAATAAAAATCGGTGGATTTCTCGAAAAATTAATTCCAGCCAATTCCAGTCGGAAGGTGTGTAAGGCTGTGGGTCGTTGCGAGCCAGTTGGCCTGAGGGCACCCAGAGAAGGTCCGAATTTAGCCTTGGCCGTCGAGGGTCATAGGCACCGAGATTGAAAGTCCGCGTATTGTCGTAACCCTGTGAGGGTTGTAAGGAACCAATTGTAGTTTGTTAACGGTTGCGAACCGTAGTGGCATAGTAGCCAAAGAAGTAAAAGCTGTAAGGTTGAGGTCTAGAAACCATGTTAAGAGCTTGAGTAAGCGCTGGAATAGCTCGCGAGATAAGATAGTTTTAGGCGGTGCGAGAATTGGTGATGTTGAGGACACTTTGCAGAATATTATGATGTAAGCCTTGTTAAGTATATATCTGAAGGCGAAGAATAACTTAACCCCGTGAGAGCCAGGCAAGGCGCGAAGTGATCGTGAAAAGTGGTAGACGCCGATTGAATTCTGATTGAACTGTGAGAACGCTGATAGAGTGACACAAGCAGAACATTATATGTGTTAAGCCCGACTGACGGCGAAGTTAACCCGGAGAGGAGGAAGCAACGAGAAGTGAATAGACACTTTGCATTTATCACAAACAATGAGAAGATGAAGATGAAGTGAGGTTGATCCAGCGGACACAGCTAGTTGTGGGAGACGTCGAGGGCCCTAAAGAATAAACTTTTATCCGCGTAATTAGTGTATTTTTATGGATAATTTTGTGAGTAATTTGTTTCATATTATATTTCTTCGTACATGTAAATAAATAATCTTTTCAGTGAATTATCGTTGATCACCCTTTGGCGTTGTAAGCCACAGGCACCTTCAGGAATCCTAAGAGTCCCAAGCGGATAGGGCATTGATAAGGTGGCAAGGTTTACGTTCGAACTGGGGTTTAGACGACAGACACTGGCTGTCGGCTGAGCACTGATAAGAACATAAATTTTCCTCCGTTACTTCGAATATCAATTTAACCCGGTAATCCTGCGACAGCTACCGTTATTCGAAACAACACTGAAAATGTCTGTGGAAAAAGGTCCATTTACAGCCTAAGGCAAGTAACAGCTAAGGTGAATACAGTGTCCCTTCCGATTCGAGAAAAGTACAGAAAATACACGGACCTTGGTTTCAGGTGCCACTTGCATCCCAGGTGTAAGGCAGTTCAATATTGTTTCATCTTCTGCCTAAAAAACATAGCTTATGACCCCTCATTGGAACGAGCTCAACAAACTTGTTCCAATGAGGGTTCATAATCTATGTTTCTGACGCGAAAAATGAAAAAAATAATTACTCAGTAATTTTGTTTGTTTTTCAAGTTAGGTAAAGGGTTAAACCGTTGAATAGATTAACTTTCACCGTTTTATCAGGTGGATAAGGGTTTAGTCACATAGCTCTGTCGGTTGGTTGACTATTGTAGATATTAACTGATGGAATACTTTGGTTAGGGCTCTTCCATTTTAAATGTTTCAGCTCATACAAGAGCTCCAGCTCTGGTCCGATTTTAGAGGAAAGGATTAGCAGACAATACCTCAATAGATTGAGTTCCATTCTAATTTACAGTACAGTCGCCGTAGACTTGTCGTAAACCACGTGTGGGCAGTGATGTCCGCGCATGAGGTTACCAGGTAATAAAAATCGTCATCATCAAAATTTTAATTAATGAAGCACCGGGTTCTACCCGGTGCTTCATTAATTAATTTTTTGATGATTATTCCTATAATTAGAGTTTTGAATCTAATATTATTGTTTCTGTGGACATATTGCCCACCCGTGGAAAGTGACCAGCCCACGGCGGCCGTACAGTATATTCAAACCGCTCCGTTTTTATAAATTACACTTTTACCTTTTACCCAACATACTGGATATTAAAATTCATTATTTTAAATATTACTTTTTCCATTTTTTTTCAAAAATATTCCAGCAAAGCCATATGATGTGAACCAACCCCCCCCCGTCCCCCACCCCCCCCCCACCCCCGCCACTCCCATTGGAACGAGCTCAACCTCGTTCCAATGAGAGGGCACACGATATGACTTTGTTGAAACGTTTTGAAAAATATATTTTTTCAACTGCTCAGCTTGTAAATTGCGCGACCGGATGCGGCCGATTTGTTTGGTGAAGGATTAATATTGGAATAAAATTATTTGAATCTTTAAAACGTTAACTAGTGTCAGAGTTATTAGTTTAACTGAATAAATGAAATAAGTCACCGGACGTATCATTTGCCCTATTCGCCCAGGTCCAAATCACTCAACTTGGGCAATCCCATAATTTTCTCACTAGACATCACTTAAGCGTCGGCCCTAAAATAAAAACTACACAAAGTGGGACCCGTCTCGCGAGCTCCTCACACCCAACTTCTACCGCTGCCTTTTTCTATTGGTTAGGGTAGCCAAAGTCAATTGTTCTGAGTCAAAAATGTCTTAATGATGCCATTGCACTTTTGTAGAAAATATTCTTGAATTTTCTGAGCATTTTGATCTTGCGTTTGAATGAAATGTCTTGAGACATTTGCACAAATGCCTGAATATGTCTTCTGTTGAAGAAATGCATGCCACCCATGTAGAAGCTGTATAGAACATTGGTGAATGTCAAAAAGAGGGCAATGCTAATACCAGGCAAATGCCGCAGCAACAACGCCCCTGGGGTCGGCTGTTAGTGTACCAACGTTTGATGCCACTGCGAAAGATTTCAAAGATTGGGTGAAAGATTTAGGTAAATATGCTGAATTCGCAAAGCAGAACACTGATCATGCCAATAAATTGTTGACAGCACAACCACTCAAGCCAATAGTGGCCGATTTTGTTCTGAGAAGGATAGGCGAGGTCTCAACCCTTTAGAATTGGGAATAATTTAAGGAAGAATTAAAGTTGAGGTATGCTGCAATAACTGAATATGCTATGCCGTTTGCCCATTTAAGGAACATTAGCCTTTGTAAAACAGAAACAGTGATATTATTGGGCATTTCAAAACATGCCTGAAAACAGTCCAGTTTTGAAAATGAAATTGTTCAAAGACGATTGGCTGATTGATTACTTCGTTGATGGCGAAATTCAAAATTATTAAAAAGGAACTCAAATTATTAGATGAAGCCTGCACATTGGCTAGGGTGGAAGAAAATATACAACACAAATATCAAGCGAGGTACAGCCATGAAATCAGCACTTTTCAGTTTGAGAGATTGGAGGCTCCAATTGCGGTAGACATCAATCAAATGTCACGTAGGAAACAGATTAATAATTATTATGCCCAAATCAACAAAGGAAAAATCCCAATTCTGGCATAAGGAAAATGTTCATAGAAAATACCCAGAAAACTACAAAGCCATGCTATTGATGTGGTAAATGGGGCCACAGTCGAAAATATTACTGGGATAATAATTGGAGATAATAACGAATGTACTTCGACTCCACGTCATCGATGTTATCGATGTGGCAGATTTAAGCTTATGATTGGAGACTGTTACGCTAGGAGGAAAACCTGTGCATTGACTGAAAGGCACAATACATTCAAGAAACATGAGTCCTAGGAGGGTAAGGGGTTGCTTAATAAACACCCTTGCTCTGTTAGTGCTAAATCACGAGCTTCCAAATTTAAGACGCGTATTTCTGGAGTAACTCGTGAAGAGCCTAGGCTATCAGGCTGTATTATAAGGTCCCAGAGGTAAATTGAATAGGTGCGATTGTAATAAGAAGGTTAAAATTATTAAAATGAAAACCCACATTGTTGTCTCAAAAGCTGTTGGTTCTAGGTGTCGTGGAGAGAAGAAAGGTGCCGAACTCTCTCTCAAATTAATTGTGTCTCTTATGAGACTACCTCTAAGTAGTAATGTGATTTACCATATAAACAAAGGTAAGAACTTTAATTGATAATGATGCGCAAATTTCATGAACTAGTAATAAGTTTTGGAATAGTCATAATTGGTAGAGTGCTAAATTATGTTTAGTCATCAAAATTTGTTCACAAGTCTTTGCCTTGTTACAATTTATGTAATAAGGGAATCCATACAGACCAAATAATTTAGATTAAAGAATAATACGAAGGACACCCACATAGTTTGCAGCCTCTGAGTTGCACACCTACACTTTAGAGTAAAGCCCAGATATGGGCTTCCATCACTCAACCAGTTAGAGAAAGACCTAAGCTAATTGGTAATAGAAACATATCAGGTAACTTAGAGGGTGTTGCAGGAGATGAATTGAAGGTGAGAAGTTTGGTGAAACTTCAGTTCAAGATACAAGATGTTAGTTTGGTACATAAATTATATGTAGTTGATACCGTGCTAGGTACATGGTTTTAGGATGAGGCTGGTTCAATACAAATGATCTGAGATTATGATTTCTATAAGCTTTGGCTTCAAAATGTCCTGGTTCCAATTATAAATGATATTTCTTCAATAATGCGCTTTCTTCAAGAAGTTGTGTTAAAACCTCAGTTAGCTGTAGTATGCAATGTTAAAACACCAGTGTCAAATGGGTTTTTGCAACCGAGTACTTACAGCATAAAGCCTAACCGAAGGGTTCAACAATCCGACCTGCTAGTTAATAATCTTGTTGTAAGGAACCACTTGCAAATAATATTGATAAACATTATACTTTGTCGCATGGTTGCACAACCAGCAATATTGAACCCTTGGCAGTGAATAGTGCTAAAACTGTAAAAGGCAATCGAGGAAAAAAAAACACAATCAGTTACAAAGTTTGAGTAAGCCGTATAAAATAGTGAGGAAGAAAATCGATGCACTTGAAGATAAACTGAACATTGTTGAGAAAAACATTTGAATGAAAATGCAGATATATTTGCAAAATCTAATAAGGACTTAAAATGCACAAAACCTGTTAACATGGACAAAGACACAAGTGACACCAACCCTACTAAAATAAAATGATAAAGGTGCCATTGGTTAAGATGCAAATATGGAATAGATAAAGCTATTGATAAAATGTTGGAAGCAAGGATAATCAGAAAACTTCGATCTTCTTGCATCTTTCCCTGATTACTTCTAAACAAAAAAGATAGCAGTAAGCAGGTTTTATGTGGAGTTTAGAAAGCTTAATCAGATCAACAAAACTATTGGTGGGCTACTCACTTTGATTGATGACATCTTAACCCTTCTCGACCATGTTAAGTACTTTACTGCTAAGGACCCGAAGTCAGGATATTGGCAAGTGCATGAAAATGACAAATAAATACAGGATATCTAGTGTTTTTGATTGGATGCCGAAAATTATCTCATGAGTGACCGAGACAAATGTTTATTTTTCGCGAACGCTTGCGCGAACGAAAACAGCCATTTGTCTCGTTCACAAGTGAGATGATTTTCGGTATCCACTCAAAAACACTAGATTTTCTTTTTATTATACGCTTTTTATAAGAATCTGATAATTCCGCTCCTTTCAACCTTGAATTGATGCATGAAAGTAAACAGCGTATTGAATCATTGAAACGCGGAAGTGATTTGACTGATACTCCGAACAGGTAGCCTCTTGCAGTCTGATTCAGCTGCCAAGTTTCTCGTTCAAACATGGCCCGAAAGTCCGTAATATAAGTTTTTGGTTTGGTACGTCCTTTGAAAGGACGTACCAACCAAAAGCTTATATTAAGGACTTTCTGTCCATGTTTGGACTAGCGGGTTTCATGCATCAATTCAAGGTGAATACGTGTTGAATTATTGCTGAAAATGATCGGTATCCACTCAAAAACACTCGATTTTCTTTTCATTATACGTTTTTTAGAACAAATTGATAATTTCCAGTAATAATTTGACTCGCGTTCACCTTGAAGTGATGCTTTGGAAGCCGCCATTTTGATTGATACCGTGAAAGTGAAAATTTCTATATCTTCACAGTTGGGGATACGATTTCTATCTTTCCGCAATTTCTTCGATAATCTATCGTTAAACGTATAATAAAAGACGGCATTTACTTGTCACAAAGGTCTCTACAAGTTCAACGTAGATCTTTTGGACCCAACTTGCTTGAAGTTTATATCAGCAGTTAATGATCCTAGTCTTAAACGGTCTAGAAGATTTTTCACCAGCCTACCTTCACGATGCATTGCTATTCAATAAAACCAAAGAGGATCGCCAAAAGCACATTGACCAACGTCCAAAAGGCTAAAACGGCAGAACATAAAGTCTAAGCATTAAAAAGTGCTCAAAAATGAAGCTTTTCGAATTTTGAACATAATGGAACCCAATTTATTGAGGTACTGTCTGTAAGTTATAGCCCCTTCAACCTCACCTAACAAGAGTCGGAGCTATCATATGAGTCGAAGCTCTTGAAATGGAGAACACTCTAACCAAATATATATCAATATCTTAAAAGGTTAATCAATCCGACAGGGCTAAGCAACTAAACCTTCACCTTCCTGATAAAATGGAGAAACATAAGCTCAATTGAAGAGTTTAAGCTCATCGGGTAGGCAGATCTATACAGACAACTCGACAGAGCAATTACAAGTTACATGTTGATTGGCAGCACTATGAGTAGTAATATTCCCGATTTTACGAAAGCTGACTGATTATATTAATTAGAGGCTGTAAAGCACCAATCAGAGAGAATATCTGATTGCTTGTCTTGCTGCCAAAACAATTATTGCTTCAGCCATCCATTTTAACACGTTAACTTTGATACTTAAAAGTGGAGATTAAAAGATAATACCAATGATAAAATGTTCAGTAATCATCTACAGCGTATGCACTGTTAAAGAGGACAATTTGTCCTCCTAAAATACCTGTCTGAAATAATAGACTGGTGTGATTGCAAATTTATGCTATTCTCTGTAAACAATAAGAGAGGCAAATGTAGTAGTCACAGTATTAATTTTATAGATGACTGGGTGTGCTGGAATATTTCATTTAACAGCAGTTTTTTTTCTTACCAGTCTAAATTTAGAAGGGCCAATGTATATATAGCGAGGGTGAGCCGTATAGGTCTATTCAAGATAGTGTGAGTTTGATGAATAACACATTTAAGACCTATTTATTACTTTCCAAAGTGTGATTTACTGGGATTTCCGGGTTTGATTATAAACGATAACTTCACAAGTGAATTATGCAATCAACAATTGACTCATGTATCCGTGCGCGCAAACGAAGACGCTTTGCCGTGGGTGTAATGGGGACTTCATTGGTTTTTTTACCCTTTACCTAACATGAAAAGCAGACGACACTTGCAAACAATTTTTTTGAATAACTACTATTTTCATTTTTTGTCTCAAAACATAGGTTATGACCCCTCATTGGAACGAGCTCGTTCCAATGAGGGGTCACAACCTATGTTTTAGAGACAAAAAAATGAAAAAATAATGAACATTAATTGGCGATTTTTGAGAATAGCGCTGGTCGGTTTTGAGCGTTTCGTTAGGTAAAGAGTTAAATAATATAATTATCGTTAATAATGAAAAGTAATAAACAGAGTAATCGTTTGACTGGACTGGTTACGTGAAATAATTCATTCGAGGCGAGGGACTATATATTGTAAAACACTCGTGCGCATTCTCGCACTCGTGTTTGTACAACGTCCCTCACCTCTCATGAATTATTTCACGTAACCAGTCCATTCAAACCATTACTCTCTATTTCCTTTCATTATACGACCTTTAGAGTAATCATAGTCATGGTCTTTATTTTTTATATTTTATATTCCGACTGATCATAGTCTTTATATTTCCTTTCATTACACGAGCTTTCGACTAATCATAGTCTTTTTCTTTCTTCTGTGAATGTCACTAGATAAAGACTTTGATCAGTCGAAAGCTCGTGTAATAAAGGGAAATAGGTCTTACAGGTGGTATTCATCAAGCCCATAGCCCCAAGGGCTTGCCTCGTCACGTCACACTCTGGCTTATCAAGTTGATGAAGATATTAGCTACCTTTGATGAAGGTACAGAAAGTAACTCAACAGCAATTAAGAAAAGTACGCACAAGACTGCATAGTTTTGTCTAGGGTTACCACGGTTCAGATGATTGAATTTTGGGCGAATCTAGTGTAATCAAATTATCATCGACTTTAATTCAGTTGCCCTGTATACTTGCGACAGTCTTCTTCCCTACTCGGACCGCTTTAGACATTTCTAACATAGCCTATTTGAATCAGTTGTAATAAGGATTTCCTAATTAGCATAAACCGGAATGAGAACGATAATACCCGGACATCGACGAAACATTACATTAGTTTCGTCGCTAGATCGAGTGTCCGAATCAAAAGACGCATCGAATCTGAGAGTCGCATTAAATGCGCTGCTCTCAAACGAAGATTCGTCTGAAATGCTCCAAAAAGATTCATTTGATTTAGACAGACGAATAATCGTTGCATGTAATTCAAATAGAACCCAATATGAGCTGCGTCCGTTTGAACTGGGTGTTAGACGAATAAACGGTTCACAACCAATTGCCAACCAAATCGATTGAAAAAGCTGTCAACCGGTTGTACATAATATGAACGACGATCGTCCACATTGGTAATTATACTACCCATACTATCCTTAACCCTTTGAACACTGATGGTATGATCCATGTTAGTTCACTGGCAGGAATTGGAAGAGTCCATATTCATTATTTGGGGATGGGTCCATTAATATGTTCAACGTGCAGCCTTGGGGTTCCACGTTGAAAATATTGATTGGTCTTTCACACGCATTCATTCAGAAGCAGCATACGTAATGAAATTATGACGTATCATATCCCTAGGCAGGAAAAAACGGCCTCTTGGGTTCAAAAGGTTAAGTTGGTGGCCCTGTGAGATTTTCGTGTGTCAATTCAGCTAACATAATGTTCCGCTCCACATTTCCCAAAATGTCATGTCAAACTCTTCAAGTGCAGATATTGTCCAGCTGTGTTATGTAACCCGTACCATGTATTACTATTTATCCACTAAACACTTGCGCAGAAGTGCGATACCATGTGGCGGAACCTAAAGCACTGACATTTTACTGAATTACGGAGTGCATTCAATGATATGTATGGAATCTATACGGCCAGTTAGGAGTCATTTGCTACAGGGACCCTAGCTTTTGCAGTTCTATGTTAAGAAAATAAAATCTGATGCCCTTTATTCGTATTGACGTTCTGCACTGTACTCGTAAGAACTGAGTTCTCTCCCAAGCTAAGCTAAACTAAGCCGTAGTCCATATACAAACGAACGTTGCCGAGTACTCGACAACTTTCGTTTGTATATACACTACGGAATAGTTTCTGCGAATACTTCTCATAAAATCCCGACTATTTCATCTCCAATAGTTTTAGTTACGGAACGTTTAGTTGGAAGATACGGTGTCACGTGAGACGAAGTGAGAACAATATTAGGCGAGGCTTTAGCCGAGCATAAAAAACTTCTCGCTGAGCCTCATATGACACCGTGTCAGCAAACTAAACACCCTGTAACGTTTTTAGTAGGCCAGCCTAGGAAGTTGACGCTCATTTTTTTCACCACAATTGAGTTTTCCGAAATTTCGTCATCAGTTTTTTGAAAACCGTTTCATGTTTTCGTTAAATTTTCCTGTCAGCATTCATTTGTTTATAAAAGGAGACGACTAGTGAGGCAATGCAAGAGGGGTGATCCAACATGTTGACCGCCAAGAAAATTGTTGATTTATTACCTCCGACATGTTTGGGCGCATTTATAATTCTGTCTGCTTTTCGACGCTTTGAATGGACGACAAACTTTTCTAAAGTGTTAATTAGCCGAATTCAGACTGCGATAATTGCGATAAAAACAAAATGACAGCCAGTGGCAATTAATATATCTCCAGTGTCGGTATATTGAATGAACATGGGGGGATTGTTGACCCTTATTGTCGATGTATTCCTCAGTCCTCGGACACTAGTTATGACCGTTCGTTGGTTAATCTGTCGGTCTGGTGTAATAATCAATGTAACGGGTGCCTTGGATAACTGTTTATCATTCGCTTACAGTCTGCAGTTAGTCATTTCGGCACTAGACGGACATTGCCCTTTGTATCTGCAGCCCCACTCCTCAATCCAGGACGGAAAGCAGCAGTTTTGCCTTAATTTGAATTGGGCAGTTGAAAAAGAACACAATGGGAGGATCAGTAATAATACATTGGTCCTGTACGATTAATTTACTACTTTTCACCACGCATCTGCAAGACTGATCCACACATGCGATAAAGAAAGTATTGTATACAGTGTTCTCTATGATGACACGCGGTTGAAAGGTTTGCCACTTGTGATCCGGCGATATTAACCAATGGCTCTTTCAAACTAAAATACGCGCTTGAAGCGAATGGAACATTGCCTCTTTACGAAGATACATGCAAGCAAAATATGAAGCGATTCTCTTTTTCATCGGGCGCTGAAGTGCAGACAAATTGAAGACCTGCACACGCTAGTTGTGGTGTGTGCGTTAGGACAAACGCGATAATATATTTTATGTCACATAATTACCATCTAATAGCATATTACGGATACAGTGTCCGTTACACGTCTAATAAGCAAGTGGCGTCAAACATCGGCTTGACGTCAATATATTTTGACTGAGTTAGTTTCGGGAGTGGTATTGAATTAATCTTCTTTATTTTTGAAGTCGACTAACATAACTAGCAGACGACATTTGCAAAAAATATTCTCTGATCAACTAAACAATTTCATTTTTACCTCGAAAATATAGGTTATGACACCTCAGTGGAACGAACTCGTTCCAATGAGGATCATAGGCTATCTGTTCGAGGCAAAAGTTAAACAAAAATAATAAAATTTGGTTGCAGATTTTCAAAAAATAGCGCTGGTTGGCTTTGACGCTTTCTTCAGGTGAAGGGTTAATTTTCACAATAGACGATGAAAAGAATCTCAAATTAATCAAGATTTTACATGCAATTTCTGAACCTCGTACACTAAAATCAATCTGAGCCTTGGTAAAGCTCGGTAAACCAAGGCTCAGATGGATTTTAGAGAACTGAGTCCAGAACTTTCATATCAAATGAAGTTGGAGATCCCCTGTAAAATAATTATTTCTATTCTCTGCTTTCTGTTTTGTCGCTGTGAAATGTCTGTAAGCTGAGTTTTACCTTGATGCAAGGACAATAATTAAACATAATGCAGGTATGAAGAAACAATATTAGTTATAATTTCGAAACAACGAATTATTCCATCAAAATTATGATTAATGTGTTTATTCAAAAGGGCCCCGCGAAACTAAGAAATTCGATTCGATTCGAAATTGTCCCTACTGATTCGATTTGCATCGCACTGATTCGGAAATTTTAGAATCGTCGAGATGTTCTCAAAATTCTACCGTGTGTCTCTTTTTGTGTTCTTCTTCTATCATCAGACCCCATGTGTGAGTGACTCGATGATAGAAGAAGAGTTCAATGAGGTTTCCATTCCGATATTCATACTTTGATGCCGTTCTGGAAAATTCTGCTTTTTTATTGACGTGCCTCAACAGACGATTCGCCCTTTCATACAATTCTTGAATGGAGAGAGGCAATATATATGGTTGTTAGAAGGTGCAATACTTACAACTTTAACCCTTTACTTAACACGAAAGGCAGACGAGACTTTCAAACAAAACTATTGAATAACTATTTTTTTCATTTTTGCGTTAAAAACATAGCTTATGACACCTCATTGGAACGAGCTCAAAGAGCTCGTTCCAATGAGGTGTCATAAGCTATGTTTTTGAGACAAAAAAATGGAAAAAAATAATGAAAATTGAATGGTGATTTTTTGTGAACAGCAGTGGCAGATTTTTGCTGTTACGTTGGATAAAGGGTTAAGAACAGTAAGATTCGATTCGAGATTCGATTCAATTCGAAATCCCCCGCCCGATTCTATTTGAGATTCGTAGGGTCCTAGTTCAACCCTACATAGGCAACTCAGTTTAATTATGATCTTTGCTGAAGAGGCATAACACTGGTGGGATTTGAAAAAAGGAGAAGAACCATTCGGTTATTATAACTTTATTGCATCTATCGTAAAGCTTGCATATCATCATGTGTGTCAAGGAATGAACAACAAACGGATTTACCAATAAGATACTACTACTCTATCCTCGGACCAGGTCCGAAACAATCCGTACATATTGGGGGAGGAGTTGGCCCACGTTTGCTTGACCAGGACATAAGTTTGCCCAACAATTCTATTGTACATGTACCTATATTGCTCGGAGAGTATTTATTTATTTATTTATTTATTTATTTATTTATTTATTTATTTATTTATTTATTGGGGTTTAACGACATTTTGACAGCCAGGGTCACCCCGTGTCGGACAGTTTTACGGTGGAGAAAGCCGGGGAGAACCACCGAGCAACGACGAGCAACTGTCAGGCTCCTCAGCATACTAACCCCACACAAGCAGGGTTAGCATTGGTTGAAGACAAGTGCGCCATCAACGCGCAGCTCGGGGAGTGATTAGAAAGATAAGTAATTACCGTACTGAGACATTTTAATTATTCTCGACAGTCGGCAATGTCATGGTAAAAACCGTGTCGCACTGTCAAGTCTTTTACTGTCGCATTGCTGATTCCGTGGTTAATCTTCCTAGGGCTAGTTCGACTCCCATATCACCAAACTAGCAACAACATGCGACAGCTTATGCCCACGTGGAGGTCTTTGAACATGCACATTATCGGGCAATAATAATCTAGAGTCTGTGCTACTTATGTCCGACGAGACAAAGTTTTTTGGGGGAGGCAGAGGTTGACACACCCACACCTCTCAGGATTTATGTATCGTCCAAACTGCTTCGATATCTTGGTAAAACTAAAATGGAGGTTGGTATTTTTTTCAATTCTTTATTGGGAATTAACCAGATATATTACGCATTCCTTCGAAAACGGTTTTGCTAATACAATCGAACTAGCAAGTTATCAGTCTCACATTGAGAAAATGAAGCCAAACAATGAGGTATTAAAGAATTGCACAATACCGTCTCTAATGCGATAGTATTCTTGTTACCTCATCATTTCAATTTCCGCCTATGGCATTTTACGCGAGTTTTCGATTTTTGAAACCAAACCGCTTTAATTATGTAATTTAAAAAAAAATACTCACCAGGACCTATCATTAACCGATCTCAGCTGGAATAAATTTCACAAGAACAACATATCAATCACTTGTTTTAGGTGTATTGTACTTGATTATTAGACTGACGTCAGTGATCAGAACTCATGTAGTGATTAATGCTCCATGTGTGCTGTGTAGCAGGGCGGGCTGCTAATCACTGATAGTACTCCAAGATCACCCTCGTGGAAATACAGATTATCGCAACAGTAACTTAATCTGGGTCGCCATAGGCGTCATGTTTGATCTGGCTGATCTGGAGCAATATTATAAATAGTTTACAATTGTATTTTCTAGAATTGTATTTGCTACCTATTAATATAACCGACTAAAATAAGTCATAAGCATTTTAAAAGATATGGCAATTTGCCAATTGGCAAATTGCCACATCTTTGAAAATGCTAATGATTCATTTCAGCCCATTTAAAGTCAAAACTAGAAAATACAATTGTAGAAAATACAATTGTAAAAGTTCTATAGTATTGGCCCCTGGTCTGGTCAACAGTACGGAATGTGACAACCTAGATTAACTGACTGTTGCAATAATTTGTCTATTAATAATATTGTTTATTATATGACAGCGGATAATTAACAATTGACACAAGATGAAAATAAAAAAGAAAATATGGATGTTCGCCGTGAGTGTTCAGCGCTGGCTCTCGAGTTTTTATTTCGCGTTTGTAAAATTGCCGTTTCGAAAATCTCTGAGCGTCAGTGACGTCACGAGAAGCTCGTTTAAGATAGGCATCAGACGGGGTTGGAAAAGTTGAGACTCTCAGTTCCTGGCAGGCTGGAATTGGTTGGGAAACTACTGCGGTATTCAGTTGATACTGGTGGCAGTCATATAATAAGCCATGTTACTGTCATTATTATTGTGTCATAATTGTGCTGGAACTGGTGCACTGGGTTGTCTGAAGACATAAATTCCTTTTCTTCATGTTTGTGCTATTCGTGTCTGTGCTCACTGGCTTCACGTCAGATTTATTTATTTATTTATTTATTTATTTATTTATTTATTTATTTATTTATTTATTTATTTATTGTTGTGCTATCTACAAAAAAACGCCATTCAAGTTTTATTTTTTGTTTTCAAAAACATAGCCCTCATTGGAACAAGTTCGTTGAGCTCGTTACAACGAGGGGTCATAAGCTATGTTTTTGAATCGAAAAATGTAAATCTATGCTTGTTCAAGATTTTTTTTTATCAAGTGCAGTCTGCATTTCGGATTAGGTGAAGAGTTAATGAATTTCCTATATTCGCGATGTACATGAATTTGAAGCCACGTCCGTAAGTATCTTCTGATATCGTGTTAACCCTTTGCACGCTGGTGATATCTTCCATGTAATGGCAGCAATTCGAAGAGTCCATATTCATTACTTGGGGGAAAAAGCCAGAGAAACAGTGTGGGTTATAAAAAATAGTTAAAGAGAAACAAAAGGGCGAATCAGCTTGACTGTATAGAATCACACGAAGCAACAAAAGAGAGAAACAGTTTGGCGTTATAAAAAACAACACACGAGGCAATAACAGAGAGAGACTGTCTGTGTGCATAAAACATCACAAGAAGCCACAAAAGGGAGAATCAGTCTGGTTGTATGAAACACAACACAAGAAGCAACAACAGAGAAAACCAGTTTGCTTGTATAAAACAACACAAAAAGCACATCGGAGGTGGTATCAGCAACGAAAAAGAAATAAAAAGAGATGTTTTCGTTTGGTAAAATACAATATATTTTTTCGATTGGTATTTCTGAGTATTAAAGTTTTCGAGTTCTGTGCATGAAGTCGAAGATGGTAAAAAGAAAAGGCCGTTCAAGCAGATGTTTCTAGTTAAGTATAGTCTTCCCGGATAGGCAGCCGACACTCCATGTTTTGATAATGTTCGATGCTTAATAAAATAGCTTAGGAAGTGCAGTGACTCAGTGGTTATGGCATTGGTCTTCAAACCGTAAGGTTCACAGGCAGGGGTAACTGCGTTGTGTCCTTGAGCAGGGCACTTAATTCCGTTTGGTCTAGTGGGGGCACGGTGGCGCTGTATATTAAGGCGTATTGCACATCGTTGATGCACTTGCCTTCGACCATTGCTAACACTGCTTGTGTGGAGTTAGTACGCTGGGAAGTCTGACATTTGCTCGCCGTTGCTAGGTGGTTCTCTCCGGGTACTCTGACTTCCTCCACCCGTAAATCTGTCCGACACGAGGCGACCTTGGCTGTCAAAAGTGTCATTAATCCCCAATAAATAAATAATGAAATCGCTTTTATCTCTCAGGTTCGTGCGAATAAATAGAACATTGGTGCGATGTGCAAGTGACTGTTCTGTGAAAAGTCATGAAATACGTTAAAACACCGCAAAAACATTCCCGAAGCAATCATTCAATATCAACGGAACCTAATTCGATTTTCTACATGGCAAACACAGATCTCAACCTACAATAATTTATTTTTTTAAAGAAAATCGTGTAAGTGCTGTGATGATCAAGCGTTATCGTTCAAGCAAATAAACAACTCTTGACCTCTGATGTAGAAATTCTGAGAATGATTTGATGATTTCAATCTAATGGCGTATGTGTGATGGAAATGAAGTTCTTCTTGGCGTCACCCTACGATATGTCTCAATTCTAAAAGCAAAATTATTCAATTCGTGTTTGAAGTGGCTTGATTAAAAGGGTACGTTTCAAACCTACTTGCTAATCTGACATTTTTCATGTCTCGAAAAGACTTTACAGAAGATTTCACCGCGCCGTTTTCTGGAATACAATCAAGACAAAACTGCATGAACGTTATTATACGAGCCAGAATCAAGTCTCAAACAGTGCAACGGTCCAGCGCCTGAGTCATTTTGCTTGTGTCACTTTGTCTAATTAGAATGACCTCATTCTCCCATTCAGCCATCTGTATTTTGATGTGAAAAAACAGACGTTTCGCCAGCAGAATGGAGAGCAAATCGGGAAGACGGAACAGAATGAATTCAATTCTCTGGCCTCGTAGAGCGCTGGAAACTAATTATTTTGATCCTTCCAACAAATCCAATTGAGGTGTATCCGCTTTTTGCATTAAACATATACTATGGAAAAACATGACAATTCTTATCAGATCATTGAGAATGTCTGCATGTCAGATATTTTGCTTTTGCAAAGGGCAAGGAAGCGTAACATCTTGCTCAAATTTACTGGAGGAACTAGATTTTCTGCAGTACTCTAGTGCGATAGGCGTCCGGTCGAGATCATCAGAGTGTGTGCTCAGAACAGTTATTTGATTGTAGATATTGTTCTGACTAAGGCTGGGGAACATAAATGAAATGGTCCAGGTTTCCTGACCGATCCTAATTTTCATGCCCGACCGTAATCTTTTTAAGATCTATCTATTTAACCCTTTGAACCCGAGAGGCCGTTTTGCCTGCCCATGAGAATGAGCTGATTCGCCCTTTTGTTTCTCTTTAAATAATTTTTATAAACCACACTGTTTCTCTCTTATTCAACCAAATTGATTCTCCATTTTGTTGCTTCTTGCATTGGGTTTTATTATTTAACCAAACCGTTTCGCCCTTTTATTGCTTCTTATATCGTTTCGTTAATCAACCAAACTGAATCCCCCATTTGTTGCTTCGTGTGTTGTTTTTTTTATACAACGAAACTGATTTTTTTCTTTTGTTGTTCAATGTGTTAATATAACAATAACAAGTTTGGAGAGCATTACTGTTTATCAACGGTCCGAGAGGAATGAATAACAGCACGAGGGCTTAATACCGGCCCGAGACGAAGTCGAGTGCCATTAATTAGCCATGGGGCTGTTATTCAGCCCTCAAGGGCCGTTAATAAACCGAGACGCCCGACAAAATCATGTTATTACTATTATTACCATGACCGGAAGCGGGCGGTGGGCTGTCAATGAATTTTGTTTTCATTAATGCCCGTTTCTCGCTTCCAGTTGCATGATGCCATCACTGAGTGAGTTTTGCCGCCCCTCTACACTCCGTTAATATACTACAGAACATCCGCTAAAGCGGTAATATTATTGTGTGATGTATTGGTACTTCTGTGTATGTATTTCTTAAGTCTTGGTTGTCGAAACTTGTAATTGTCTATCTTCATATTATTACGGCGTTTTACCAACATAAACTTCTTTGGCGAAAAGGGTAACTTTTCATTTCTGACTTTACCTTGAACGTTCATATTAGACTTCTTCAGAAGGTAGACAAACTAAATACCATGTGGTAGTGTTTGAGGGATGGGAGGAGCGACGGTAATCTGTCTTGTGCTGGACGGTACTGTTCAAAACCAATTCGACAATCTTGATTCAGGGTTTTCCCGCGGGATGGGGGACGTCATTGGATAATCAGATGTTGTGTTAATTCACAAATCATAAATATCTCTCTCTCTCTCTCTCTCTCTCTCTCTCTCTCTCTCTCTCTCTCTCTCTCTCTCTCCCTCTCTCTCGTCCTATTTAGTTCCTTATGCAACATTGAATGCAAGAGGCCAAGGAACAATCAAACATTTGTGTTACTATTAATACTGATATTTTTGCCATTCTAACAGGTTATATGTAGCTTTGCTTGTTTTGTGGAGACGACGAGTTATAAGTTTTCAGCTTACAATCGAATCCACCAGCTTGTTCTATTCACACTATGTTTGCTTGTACATTTGGAAATAAATATTGTTTAAACTAAAAACCATATAACAACTGAATTTAACAAACCTAGTTTTTAAAGACTATTTTTCAAACGAGGCATCTTCATTCAGATGGTCTGTGGGATGGTTAGGGTCATATGCGTTGTGGGCAAGGCACTGGTCGGTACCCAGACGACCATTTAGTATTTATGACTCTCTGAACTAACTATGTTTACCGTACACCACACACTGGGCCATCAAATGTAAACAATTCCCAAGTGTTGCCACCGATATCTTCATTTGATTATTCAGTAAGGGAAGGCAAGTGCGAGGAATACGGACAAAAAATGCATGTTTATCTTGCAGGTCTATTGTTTATTGGTAGAGGAGACTGTTAGTGTCTGCGAAATAATACTATTATATGTATATATAACTGGGAAAATCAAAAGGGACAATTTAGGGATGATGTCTCTAAACACATGACTTTTAAAAGTCGAGAAGGGTAGAGGGGAGTAGTGGTCATCTAGCGATGCACATGGATAATGAAGTCATCTGAGGTGTACGGTCATCTGAGGTTGTTACTTCGTCGCTTGAAAGCAAAACTGTCCCAACTACAGTGCTAAAGCATTGCAGTCAGCACCATTTTGCTTTCAAGGGACTGCATGTGAACTGACACTAAGAAAACACAACACAAGAAGCAACAACAGTGCCAAGGTGATAGCTAAAAGTTGAGATTTATTTGTTTAAAAGTGTATATATCTTTGATAATTTTTTCTCGTTCGGGCTAAATGTAGAGCGTAAAGATAGGTATATCATGGACCCCGAAAACCGATTTGTCATTTAAACAGACCAGCAATAATTCAAGCGCTGCTAATTGAGCGTAAAATTTTATGTCCATTATGGCGCACTTGTTGAACGCCACATGAGCTATCTGATAATTGATTAAAAGGAGCAAGAGAGACAATATTCTTCTGAAGTAGTTATCTGTGTAATTATGGCCAGTTAATAGGTGATTGTGTAAAAACAGTACATCGCATATGTTCTGGACACACACCCATGTTATGCATCTAGCATGTCACCGAAATGTCAAAAGATACCAAAATGTGAGTCTTTCAAAGAAACTTTAAAGGGGATATTAAATTAAGATAGATCTAAGCTGCCAAGTTCAAGTGAAGCGATTAAACTGAGAATTAATGTTCTGGCTATCGAAATAAAAATGGGGGGGGGGGGGGAATATTCATTCCAGTCAGAAGGTGTATAAGGCTGCGGGTCGTTGCGAGTAGATGGGGATGTCCCATGCTATAGGTTAGAGGAGGTACCGCATCTGCACGAAAGTATAGGCGCGTTGTGATGTAGGGGAGCCACAGAGCTCATATTTAGAATAGGAGCAGTCGCGGGCTAAGTCGGTGGCCATATATGAGAATAGAATCAGAAACACGAAGTACGAGCTTAGGGAGCTCTTCGCATTTAGGTAAACGGCATTACCTTTTTAGAAGGCAAGCCATAAGTAGGCGGAGTAGGCTTTGCCCGTATGAACATTATTCTGAGATAAACGTAGGGGAGCGTCTAAGCCCATTGGTGGCGACTGCTTGAGTGAAACGCGTCAAGTGAAGTGACAATAAGCTAGTGGCCGTGCGACGGCAGTGGTAGAGTGACATTCCGTCACATGTCGAGTAAAAACGTCCGGTAAAGTGTCAATAAGTTGGCAGAAGGCAGAGAAGGAGTGAAGTGAATAGGGAACAAAGAACAAACACCAGCGAGAAGGAGGAAAACCAGCGACAACAGAGAATGCGGGCCCGCAAGTGACTCAAAAACTGTGCGGGTAGGGGGGGAGGGGGGATTTGTTTTGTTTTGTTTTTCATATTCATTGGATTCCATGTAAGTCACAAATTACCATATTTATTTATGCGTATATGTATTAAAATTGTTGTTTTCAGTGAACCCCTGTTGATTCATGCTTTTTGACGAAAAGTCACAGACCCCTTTAGGATAAGAACCACCCCATCAAAAGTCAAACGGGCGGGTTCGTCACGGTGAGACATACGTTCACGCACGGATTCAGGCGACACTCTTTGAGTTTTGGCTAAGTACTCGGTGTGAATTTATTTCTTCCAGCAGCGTTGAAGCCCCGGTTTCCGACAAACAGAGAAAACCAGTTTGGTTGTATAAAGCAAATGGCTGATGAAACTCCACTTGCATTCTCTCGGAAAGCGGCATACAGGCAATGCGACAACAGCATCGGCGTCTGAAGATGAACCCACAGACTGCCTCAGCGCCTGATCCATTGACTATTGATACACTGGGTAAGGGACTATTAATTAACCACTATACATTTCCAAGAATGTAACAGTTTTCGATTACCAAAACCTACCACTTGTTTAACCTGCAGTCGGGTGAATCTCTTCAATCAGATCGATATTATCTGCAACCAAATTACTGAGCTGGACACACATGCTACCGTCCCCAAAATGATTCTTTGTCGTACGCTTATGCTATCACATCTCGTTCACATGGTGTACGCTTTTTGATGTTGAGCCCTTGAATACTGTTGTCCTGAATGATGTCGTCCCATGCATTACTGCTTGGATAAAATGGTCGAATTTGCAGGTAGGTTTTGCGTTTTGTTGATTGAACAAAGGATATCATATAAAGCAGTTTTCAACCCAGCTGTCAACATCTCAGGAATTTGAACAATCCACCCCGTACGTTGAGGGACTTCGAATCGCTGAACGTTGTTCAAATTCATGAAATTCTTCCCGCTCAATTGGTCAATATTACAGGGACGAGGTCGAGGCTTCAATTCACCACCTCGGAACCTCCCGGGAGTATTGACCGATTTGACTTACAAAATCTTCCCTAAAAGGTGACCAACTCGTCATTTAAACAAGAAACTATTTTGCTGTGTGGAAACCAAAAACACATGTCGGTTTTCATGAGTGATGCGTTGAGTTGTTGAAACCAATGGCATTGTCAATGGAGTTTCCGATTCAGTTGAGTGTAAAACAATTCCTTTCAGAGTGTGTTTGTCATTGTTATACATATTAAATCAGCTATAGTTGTACTGAAATAATAAGTATAAGCAGTGACCTCAACATTATAAGTTATTGTGATGAATTAAGGGTAACATGGTCTGAGGTTTTCTGCTCAGAGCTTATGTTCAACCGAGACGCTCAAATCCGTGTCTCGGTTAAACATAAGCTCCGATCTGCAAACCTCAGACCATGTTACCGTCAATTCCATCACAATAACGTATATATTCCAATAAGGCTCTACCCATAGACCAAAACCGACATTGTAAAATGAACCATGCAACTCCTAACGATAACAAGTTTAGTAAATATAGCTCTCGTGAACCCCACGACGTCACTGGACAAATAATAAAACAAACAAAGGTCCAGGGCACGCCATCTTACTCATAGGCGTACGGGTCAAATTTTTCAGAGAGGGCTGAAAGATTTTGCCCGAAAAGTGATGCTGCTGGCATTATCGGGGAATGTGGAGCCGAGATGGGAGGAGGTCCCAAACGTGGGAGGGGGGGGGGGATTTTTTTGAAAATTCTGATCCTACATGGATGGAATACAAATATACATGACCTCTCTCTCTCTCTCTCTCTCTCTCTCTCTCTCTCTCTCTCTCTCTCTCTCTATCTATCTATCTCTCTCTCTCTCTCTCTCTCTCTCTCTCTTTCGTTCCTTGCCCGGATTTTTAAAGCTGATTTGCCCGAATCCAGGGGGGGGGGACTGCCCCCCCCCCTGCCCACTGGCTCGTACGCCCATGATCTTACTTCAAATCGTAAACTGATTTGTAATTCAAACAATACTACCGAAATCCTGCGACATTCGTATATACGCGCGTCAGATAAAAAGTCTCGGCAATCGCGTTATATGATAAGATATGTAAACACGCCTTGAAAAACCAGCGACCTTTCATATTTGAATATGACACAGACTGTCACATGACTCAAGTTTCCTATAAGTTCAGCACGTTGGCGGCATTAGAGGAGCAGTGTTGGAGTATCCACGGAGCGGTGCGTTACTTAGATGGCAGTTTATGTCACTGTTTACATAATACGGGCTGACAGCTGTACATGTGCTAACGAATCGACGAAATTGAGTTGGAGCAACTCCGTTAACGAATCAGCGACGGAGACTCAAAGGCGTGGAAAAGCATGGCAAACCTGTGCAGAATTACTTTAGAATACATTTCTATAATTAACTGAACAAGAAAGACCTTTTGTTTGGACAGAGACTTATCAGTCATCCGTTGAAGATCTGAAGAGCTGTTTGACTACAGACTGCGTGCTGTGTCTCATGACAGCAAATCTCTCTCGAATGCGGAACGAAGATAATGTGTGACACGCAAAGAGCTCTTAGTGTCAAGGTGATAGCTAAAAGTTGCGATTTTCTTGTTTAACCCCCTGCACTCTGATGTCGAGAATACTCGACACCTCCCCCACTCTAGGCCCCACCACACCTCCCTGTCATCCATGGATAATATCTGCCACCTGTGTTGTCAGAAACTCAGCAATTTAGAATTTGGTTGACAGAGCTCAATTGGAGCTCTGTCAACCAAAATCTAAATTGCTGAATTTCTGACAACACAGGGGGGATAACCATGGATGACAAATCAGGTGTTTCGTCATCAGAGTGCAGGGGGTTAAAAGTGTACATATTTTCGATAATATTTCTGCCTGGGTTAAAATATAAAGCGTAAAGATAGGTATATGACGGACCCAGAAGACTGATGTATAATTCAAACTCTGCTAATTAGGCATGAAATTTAATATCCATTATGGCGCACTTGGTGAACGCCACATGGTGTTACAGATCAATAGTAAGAGAGACAATATTCTCTTCTGTAATAATTATCTGGGTAATTAAAGCCAGTTAAAATCTAATCGCAGAATACAGTGCATCACATATGTTCTGGACACACACCCATATTACGTATCTATCCTGTCTCCGAAATGTCAATAGATACCAAAATGCGAGTCTTTCAAAGGAACTTTAAAGCGAGTGTTAAATTAAAATAGATCTAAGCGGCCAAGTTCAAAAGAAGCGATTAACTGAGAATAAATGTTCTGGCTATCTAAATAAAAGTAGAAGGATTTCTCGAAAAATTGATTCCAACCAATTCCAGTCGGAAGGTGTGTAAGGCTGTGGGTCGTTGTGAGGCAGTTGGCCTGAGGGCACTCAGAGAAGGTCCGAATTCAGCCTTGACCGTCGAGGGTCATAAGCACCGAAATTGAAAGTCCGCGTATTGTCGTAACCCTTTGAGGGTTGTAAGGAACCAATTGTAGTTTGTTAACGGTTGCGAACCGTAGTGGCATAGTAGCCAAAGAAGTGAAAGCTGTAACGGTGAGATCTAGAAACCGTATTAAGAGCTTGAGTAAGCGCGTGAATAGCTCGCGAGATAAGATAGTTTTAGGCGGTGCGAGAATTGGTGATGTTGAGAACACTTTGCAGAATATTATTATGTAAGCTTTGTTAAGTATATATCTGAAGGCGCAGAATAACTTAACCCCGTGAGAGCCGGGCAAGGCGCAAAGTGATCGTGAACTGTGGTAGACGCCGATTGAATTGTGATTGAACTGTGAGAACGCTGATTGAGTCACACAAGCAGAGCATTATATGAGTTAAGCCTGACTGACGGCAAAGTTAACCCTGCGAGGAGGAAGCAACGCGAGATGAATAGACCCTTTGTATTTGTCACAAACCGTGAGAGGATGAAGATGATATGCGGTTGATCCAGCGGACACAGCTAGCTGGGGGGACGTCGAGGGCCCTAAAGAATAAACTTTTATTCGCATATTTAGTGTATTCTTATGGATAATTTTGTGAGTAATTTGTTTCATATTATATTTCTTCGTACATGTAAATAAATAATCTTTTCAGTGAATTATCGTTGATCACCCTTTGGTGTTGTAAGCCACAGGCACCTTCAGGAATCCTAACAGTCCCAAGCGGATAGGGCATTGATAAGGTGGCAAAGTTTACGTTCGAACTGGGGTTCAGACGACAGTCACTGGCTGCCTGCTGAGCACTGATAAGAACATAAATTTGCCTCCATCAATTTCAACCCCGTAATCCTGCGACACTTAGCACTGAGGTTTTATATGAAATACACATCAGAATTGTGCTAAAAGAAAGTCACAGGAAAGTGAAGAAAAAGACTCCAATGCAAACGGTGTTGTCGGGAGTACCCATGGAGGAATATTGGCAGACATTCTGGAACGTCTACCCCGGACGGACAGAGGAAACAAATATGTATTGGTAGTGGCCGACTATTTTATCAAATGGACAGACATCATTCCCTTGGCAAACCAAGAAACGGTGACTTTAGCAAAATTAACTGTAGAAGAGATATTCAAGAGGGTAGTTTTGTCTCTGTGCCCCCACACCGACCATAGAAAACAGTTAGAAAGCAAAATCTTCACAGAAATGCGCCATCTTCTGGGCATTTAAAAGACGAGAACGACGCCCTATCACCCCCAAAGCTGACGGGATAGTGGAACGAATTAACCATACTCCTTGAGAACATGCTAGTGGCATTTGGAGACGAACAACAAGGACGCTGAGATAAACATCTGCCATATTTCGCTATAGCGCTTCGAACGGCAGTCCAAGGTTCTACAGGATATACATCAAACTGCCTCATGGCAGGTAGAGAAGCAGATCTGCCGATAGACATCATTTAGAGACGACCCCAGACCCAGGTTACAAAGAGACTAGCGAATGGGTGAAATCACTCGAATAAAGATTGTAAAGACCTTGTTTGAATGTTCGCGCAGAAGAAAAGAATGGGCTGTCTCTAAAATTGCAAATTAAGTAGCATGGACCCGCTACCATAATTAAAAGGATAAGTGATGTAAATTATAGTATGAAGAAAGAGGAAAAATGGTAAACAGCAAGTTGTGCATGTGGACATGTTAAAAAGTACCACGGAAGAAACGAGGAATGTAAACACCAAACAGAGAATGTTGGTTAATCTGAAGACGATTTGAATACTACAAAAGACATTATGTCATAAATTTTAAATAGATATAACGTGTCACAGGCTATAAACGCGGTAATGTATCTTCGTCATCCCCAGTTCTCCAGAATTTATTTCCAGATACTGATGCAAGGCAACCTTATAAAAGGCAAATCAGCGCGAACAGCGTCAGATATTAATTTTGGTCAATGTCATAGAGGATCTCCAAGTTATACAAGCAACGCGTGAAGGCCCTGTCCATTTTGTGAAGAAGTATGTGACGGACAACACACCCTGCTGGAGCACATTAGAAGATGATACTCTGCGAAGCAGTTTCCTTGTGCAGTGGGTGATTGCAAATATAGCTCAGAGAGGATGCCTGGGATGAAGAAGCAGATAGAAAGAGTACATGAAAAAGCCAAAAGCAAGAGATCCGATGCTAGGGAAGAACTCATGGTTAACCGACCAGAGAACGGCGCGGAGAAGAAAGAGAAGGACAGTCGGAAGTCGCAGAGTTCGGAAGATAAACATAAGAAATGTAAGTTGGAGAGATCTCGCCGGTGAGTGATTGAAGATTGGTGGCTGTCCCCGCCAATATCGTTTTTAGTCTCATCAGAAAGCTCGCCGACTTGTAGAGTGAAAATAGGTCCTGACTGTCAAGATGCTGAGACATAGGCAGGCAGGTGGTCCAATGTGCGAGTACGACGAGATGTTGAATAAATGGAAAAAGACATGTCGTCCGAAGCGAAGAAAAGAGTCCGCCGAAGTACCAAGGAAGACGAAAAAGGACAGACCCTGTCCAGATTGTTTTGTGTGACATGTCCTGTCCGTGTAAGTGTCTCGGAGAGAGAAGGCAAAGAACCTTCGTTTTCGCTTCTGCCTTTGTAAACATCGTTTTAGTGTTCACATCTCGTGTTTTGTTTCCATCCATAAAACTTTCTATTTTTATGTTTTAATAATTGGAGTGCTGTACTTTATCGTTTTCTTTTCAACATGAGGCATGGGCAGTGTAGAAACCCCGCGGCACTCGTATAAACGCACACCAGATAAAAGTTCTCAGCACTCACGTTATATGTTAATATATGTGACCACGCCTAGAGAAACCAATGGTCGATCATATTGGAATGTGACGTAGATTGTCACGTGACTCAAGTACAGCACATTGGTGGTATTGATAGAACAGTGTTGGAGTATACAGGGAGCGATGCATAACTCAGGGGGCAGTTTATGTCACTGTTTACTCAATACGAGCTGACAGTTGTGGGAACAAGTCGACAAATTGAGTTGGATCAACTCCGTTGTCGAACCAACTGCGGAGTCTTTTGGCGAGGAAAAGCATGGCAAACTTTACAGAATTTACCGAGAATACATTTATGTAATTAAGGAGAGTGTTTGTGGTATCGTTAATCCGACGGCTCAGTCAACGAATCCAAGAAATAGTATCATGATCGACGACAAAGTCGGCGACTCGGAGAAGTAAAGTGAGGAAGTATAGACGGCGACAAGGTTGGAGGGTACCAATAAGTAAGGTCGTTCACCGTCGACGAGACCATCGGCAGGTGGATGTACAATGGGGTGGCTGAGTGCCGACGAGACCGCTGGTATTTCGAATAAAGAGTGGACAACAGCATTGAACAAAGGAACACAAGTTCGGCAAGATTTACCAGCATAGCTCTCCTTTCAAACGGAGGAGTCCTGTCAATTTCTGATGCGCAGAGACATTGACCGTTCATGGTGAGAAAACAACCTTTAGTGTCAGGTCGGGAGCTACCCTCTTTTAACCCTTTAAAGGCTGGTGGTATCTTCCACCACGGAGTAACGACGAGCATCTACCAGATTCCCCAACGTACTAACTCCACACAAGCAGAGTTAGCAATGTTTGAAGGCAGGTGTGCCATCCATTTGCAGTACACATTAATACACAGCGACACCGTGCCCCCCCACCCCCCCCCCCCCCCCTCACGTACGCAACCTGGACTAAGTGCCTTGCCCAGGGACACAACGCAGTTGCCACTGTTCAGGATCGAA
This sequence comes from Pictodentalium vernedei, assembly GCA_031216915.1. NCBI lineage: Eukaryota > Metazoa > Mollusca > Scaphopoda > Dentaliida > Dentaliidae > Pictodentalium > Pictodentalium vernedei. The sequence goes on from CM062293.1 coordinate 326,436,351, forward strand.
CTGTGAGCCTGTCGGTTTGAAGTTCAATGCTATAACCACTGAACCACCGCGTATCTACGCCACTGTCGGTTACTGGGCAGGTGTGATCACTCGTACCCGATTGTGAGCTGGTGAATGCAAAGCATTGAGGTAGCGTTTTGATGCGTTCAGAGAGCGATATGACTTAAAAGTTTGTTTATCGGATAAAATATCACGTTGTTAGCTTTTATAGATCAACCGGGGTTTCGCGTAACCCGGTGGTATTTTTTATTTATCGGTGTTATTAAAATAACCGACCATGATATATATTGACGTGTTCGGCTGGTGGCACACAGATTGAAAAAGCTTATTTTCACAAGATTCTTATCACATTTACAAACGAAATACATTCTTTATAGTTTTTCCTTGATTTCCTCGCAGGCTTTCTATCATATTTCTGCAGAGCAATCAACTCCCTTAACACCTTCGGCAATATTTATTTAGCAGTCAGTAAGTGGTTGGAAACTTTCACGATGGCGCGTGTGACCTCTCTCTGATTTTGGTTCATATTCGCTTCATCTCAAAATTCTTTTTGAAAATATTGTTGAGGTATGGTTGTCGCTAATGGGGAGGGGGGGGGGGGGGCGTTACCGCCCCAATAATTTTTCCAGTTGGGTCATTTCACCCGGATTGCAACTTTAGATATCGAGTCGCTCTTACTTGTAATCATGCACTTTCTTACGAGACCAGACTTTATACTTGCACGTAATCAACACACATGGTCGGTCAAACATATGAAGGTCTGTTGAAGGGGGATGGATGGTGGGCATTTTCAATTTGGATTACCGTCACAGTCCTTGTTAATTAAATACCACATTGCTTCATGACCTCTACATGTGTATTTTATTTATCCACAAATAGATTTCAAAGACGACTTGAGTGGTTGAACTAGAATCTCGGCTGACTAATATTCCAACAACATCAACAGGGCATGTCTTGAGCGAAATCATGCCTTGATGATGTAGTTGGAATCGGGAATTGAGCCATCACATTTCAAGACAAATCAGGTAGAAAATGGTACGCGAATGGAAGGACGGACGGTAATACGGACGATCAGACAGGCGGACGGACGGATATTCGGAGGTATAGACATGGTTACATCCCCCAACATAATACTTGATATAAACTAACGCCAAACCCAACCCTTAAATAACCCTTACCCTTAATATAAACCCCGAAAAATCAAAACTTGCCCCATAACTTGCCCCATAAGTATCATATCTTAATAATTAAGCTCATAATGTATCAAATAAGCTCATAATATTTCGGTAAGCTCATAATGCCTGTCCGGACAAAAAACACCTCGTATCTCCTCTATTATAGCGCGGACGGACGGATGGACGGAGGGACAAAATTACGAAAAAATTGAACATTTTAATTCATTCAGACAACGGTTTAAACCTCTGTTTTTTTGGAAAATTTAGGGAGGGGGGGGGTGGGTATAGACATGGTTACATCACACAACCTAATACCGAAGAGAAACTAACGCTAACCCCAACCCTTAACTGACCCTAACCCTTAATATAAACCCCGAAAATTCGCAATTTGCCTCATAAGTCTCCTATCTTAGTAATTAAGCCCATAATATATCAAATAAGCTCATAATATTTCGGTAAGCTCATAATGCTAAAAAAAACCCCTCGTAACTCCCGTATTATAGCGCGGACGGACGGACAGACGGACATTAGATATTAGAATAGTAGCATTCACACCAAAAGTAAATTCCACTATCTTCAGAACGATGTCCGTCGAAATTTTCCTTTCAGCATTCATTTATGTACTTTTTTAACTTTCAAGGGACCTCTGCCAGTGCTTTTCGTGAATTTATAACGCATTGCAGATAAAACTTGAAAATCTTTAGCAGAAATATAACCATGAAGATCGGATTGCTGCTGTAAGTATTTAATACTGTTTTCAAGACTATGTTATGAACTATTTGACCGTATGTCCGTCTATTCTGCGAAAACCTTCTTTTTTGTCGAAAATGAAAGTTTATATGTTTTTCCCACAGACCACGGCAGTGAATTAGAGAGTGATTACACTCGACTTTCCACGCATGCGCATGCAGGGGAGTAAAAATAGTTCAATATGACCCCTCACCCGCCAACCAATCGGCCATCATCACGACGTCACTGATTGTTGTGTAATTTCAAATATTTTAAATCATGTATTCGTGCTGCTCTTTGCAAACAGTAGATGTTATAAAAGTGGAGTGGTGTCAGTGAAAACGTTGGGCCTTAGCAATGATATCTTCGATAGTGGGCTAGGAGAGATTAATTTTTTTTGTACAGATATCGATACTATATTTGCAAAACTATCTCGATATCGGCAGCCATGGTCAATGTTGCTAACTTGCAGTGTCTTTACAAAGTCAATAGCGATATTAACTCTTAACTTGCTGAGGATTTTCAAAATATATTTCATTAAATCTAGATTTGATGAGACATTCATCTAAATTTAACTAAAGAAGAAATCATTGATAAAAAAAGTCTATTCAATTTGCAGGAGAGAAATATGGTTAAGTGATCCCAAATTATACTTATTTCATTGGTAAGAGATTTGTGTCCTAGGCAGGAATATCTGGAAGCAGGCATCTAATAAGTTAAATGAACAGCTTCGGTGCAAGAGCTGACCTGATCAGGCAGTAAAAGGAAGATTATTCTCGTACATTCTGTTGGTGATACGCTTTTATGAGAACTTCTTTTGAGAAGGACTAAGAATTCTTTTGAGAAAAGTATCACACGAAATAACCCTTTACCCAACGTAACGGCAAAAACCGGCCAGCGCTATTCTCAAAAATCACCAATTAATTATCATTATTTTTTCATTTTTTGTCTCAAAAACATAAGTTATGACCCCTCGTTGGAATGAGCTCGTCAAGCTCGTTCCAACGAGGGGTCATAACCTATGTTTTTGAGACAAAAAATGAAAAAAATTGGTTATTCAAGTATTCTTTTTGCAAGTGTCGTATTCTTTTCATGTTAGGTAAAGGGACGACGTTTTGAGAGAATATCTCAACAATATTACGATTTAGGACATACAATTTTTCATTATTCGTCTTCACGAATGAAATATTCCCGGCACCCACAAAGAAGTGGAAATTTCCTTTGCACTTTCTGCATTAAACTTTTTTCCCAAGAGCATATGAGGGAAAAGTTAATTGATCTCGAACATGTCTTTGCAGTTCATTGGTTATTATCACATGGAGACATTTTGTTCTCGCGAACATGTATAACTGGGTTATCGTTGGAATTAAAGGAAATATTATTATATACAAATTCGTCAAACAAATTCGAATGTGTTTGGCACTTCCAACATTAAACTGGCCATTACACAACATATTTCTTCATTTCAAATTGTAAAAATTACCAGTGATGCCGATACCGATGGCCGCATCATAACGTGAAAAACAGAAGCCCTCTTGAATTTTAATGAAGACAAATCCTTAAGGTTTCACTTGTGAGGATACGATATTTATGTCACCGATATTTTATTTACTCTTGTAGTATTTTATGAGGAAACATATAATAAAAAATCCCAAAGGAAGCAAAATTCAAGGCTAAACTCTGCGCTTTCCAGATATGACCTTGCTTCAAAATTAGTTCAGAAAACAGAGTGTTAAAATAAAACTTTTTGATTATATAAACAGGAGTTATTACACATCCATTAAACTTTTAACTCTTGTATTTAACGGAATCGCCTCTATGACATAAATGTTTCTGTATTAATCTGGTGATGTACAAGCCGGAACCTTTTTTCCCCGTACCGTTTCGACTACTCTTTTTCCCGTCGAGTCATTAGTAACACTTCGAAAAGTTTCCAAATTTCGTTATATCATTATCGATCGCCTGTGTTTCTCCCAGCTGTTTTGCATATCCGCTCAAATTCGTACTTATATATTTTACTATCACCAATAGCCACCAAATGGTTAGGCGTGAATTAACACCAACCGAAGAGAAACCGCGATACGAATTTCAACAAACATGCCCAAAAGAAAAGGTAACGAATGTAATTTAGACTGGTTCCCTAAAGGTTGTTTTGATTTTTTGTCGATCCATTTGATCAGTAATGCTTCAAACAAAAATAACGGACTCTTCACCTTTGGGTTTAAACATGAGAATTAAAATTTGTTTATTTAAATTAATTTTAACGCCTGGGAAATAAACACAGAACGCGATGTGTGTTTGAATCGATGGATGTTTTACATAACTCGTTGGAATGGCGTAGTCATATTTCGCTCGAGCCTTATGAATCACATAATTTGACTGTTTTTCCGATCCTTAAACTCGTAATTTAAAAGCAGTAAAGTACGATCGTTCTCTAAACTTCCGCACGTAGTCTCTGGAGTACGCAATTATCTCGCGAAACTTGAACTCTGATCTCTCGTTGTCTTTTCACAGTTTGATCGCTACGCATAGAGGAGATCAGCATGTTACATAATAATGACATGCCCACCTCACGTGAACTTTGTTTCCCAAACAAATCACACGTGGAATATTATTAGTGCACAAGCTTCTCAGAATATGGCTTTTTCGAAACATTCATCGTCTGAAAATTGTAATCCGGAATTCGTTGAGATAAAAAAGAACAGGAAAAACAGAAGATAAAATTTTCCTCTGATAATTTACAAGATTACAAGGAACCAGGGGTTTGTCCCAGTGGGTTTTGTCCTTAGAAGACTTTGTCTGTTGTGAATTGTGTCCTACAACCAAAAAGCTCTCTCTGGGCTATTGTTATACCTATTGGCCTATTGTTCTAGATGCCTTTGTTTGTACACTCAGTTTTATGTGGTAATTCGACGTACCGTTTTCGATTAAAGCTATTCAAATTCTGAAGTCCAAACGGGGTGTCTTAGGGGTTTTAAAACATAGGATTATCAATTTTCATGTGAGCTTTTCAAAAGTGGTGAGAAACAAATAACAGATTAAGTTTAAATTACAGAAATGTTCACCATTTGAACATTTTTAAATTTTAGCATTTGGATATGCAAATCCAGTTATCAGACACTCCTAGGTACCTTTCAGGATCTTTGATAGGAAAGTGCTAAAATTTCATTGAACACTCAGGCACGAATTGTCAAACGCACTGTTTGTACACTTCGATTGACTGCAGTATTTAATGGTTTTCTTCTTTTTTATTGCGAGTGCAGTCATTGTATTTGTATTGCTCGTTGCCATTATTCGTGGTTAAAATATGGCGTCGACATCACCATTAGCGTTATAATTTTGCCCAACCAAATCACTCAAGAACAGCTTCTCTTCTTTCTCTACTCTATGACGCTGCTAAACACTGCATTATTTACAACAACGCATGAGAGTTGTGGGTAGTGGAATCTACGGAACTCATCCTGTAATTTAGGACAGGAACCCGTCCAGTAAATTAGGTCAGGAACTCGTCCAGTAAATTAGGCCTGGAATTCAGATGACTTTCAGGTCTAATTTATTGAACGAGTTCCGTAAATGTCATTATGAACGGATGGCTCGTGTGTGATCATCCATTCCCCCATTAATGACCTAAGCTGAATGCATTCTCTTTTTATTTAAACTTCTTTTTCTGAAACGTTCTAGAGAAGGTGACCTTTAAATGCGCACGAGTTTTAGTTTTTGTCTTCATAGTTCTGCTGCTATGCTTTGAATTATTTATCACCAATATTCATTATACGGCATCTACCAAGACTGTAGAGACGCGAACAAACAAACCTGTGGGTTAACTGTGAAGCGATGAATGTGCCATCATCTAAGAATGAAACAATGTGTTTGAGATTATTGTTTATAGGAAGTGACGGATCGATTTCTCATCAATGTCAAGACGACGAAGACATCACTTTACTACATCTCCTCTGGCAAGTTTCTTAATTAATAATCGGCTTAGAAACATGAACATGGTACCTAAACTGGTAAGTTTTAAAATCGGGAGAAATGAAAACAATATCAAGTATGCTGCTCGAGTTGTTTCGGTCGAGTTTATGACGCCATTACCCAAAACAACGTAAACAAATGATATGATGTTGGTCTTCAAACGCGTTGCTATAAGCTAATGATCTCATCACCCAATGCAGTGTGAACAGACGACATGATGATTTTCTATCCGTACAGGAAGAGATAGAGAAGTTACGTATTAAAACTAATTTTGAATTGAAGTCTGATAGACAAAGACGATTAAATGTTGTTTATATTTATCGGTGTCTAATCGTGTACGTTTAATTAGGAATGTAGGTTTTGTGGACGCCAATTCTTACTTTAATGTGTTTGAATGCTGTCTCGTTTCATTTAATTAAATAAATATACCACCACATGGTTCATTCTCTGACGATTAACAGAACATTGCACGGCGTCCTAATTTATGTTTTCCCCAGCAGTGTTTGGCTGTCGGGCTGTTATGAAACATTATTTTCGTTGTCGGGTGAGCCCGTGCATTGATGGGCTATCTTTCTGCTTCTGTTTCCAGTAAATATTGACTTTTCCCTTTTACTGTGTCACTGAGTTTCATCGGACCAAATGTTGGTATTTTCGTCATGTTAGAACTATTTTATTGGTTGCTTACCCATTCCTGCTACAGATAGTTATCCATACATAGAGTTGGTATGTATAAGTATTATATTCAAAATCGACATTACTGGTCTTATTTATTATTGTGTTTCGAGGTATCAACCAGCTGATTAATCATGTGATCAACGTTAGTAAAGAGTCGATCATGGATTCATGGTCCGATAACGACATAGTGTCTCAAAAAAGCGAGTTAGATGAAGCATAATCGAGTGCTATATCGAATGCTATAGAAAAGAGTTCTGTACCGAAAAATGCTTCCGGTGCTATTAAATACGGAGTTAAGAAATTCAAGTAATGGGTGGACAGAAGAAATGTAACCTATGACTTTCGTGATTACACTGCTTATAAAGTTCTATGCTGAGTTTCGGCCAAAAAAAAACCCGGAGGCGTAGCCAGATCAAATCAAGTGTACGTTTGGGAACAAAATATTTTATCCCCTCCACTTCATTTTATCTCTTGCTGGGTTAAGATAGTGTATTCCCCATAATAACCTAAAAACAGAAGAGTGAGAGTACATGGACTAGTTCTAGGAATTTAAGCCACAAATGTAAATAAAGTTGAAAGAGGGTACAAGTTTGTCACCTAGCACTTGAACGTCCCTCTGCGTATTAATTGAAAGAGGGTACATGTTTGTCACCTAGCACTTGAACGTCCCTCTAGGTAGCAATTCATAGACACAATTCGACAGCTCCGACCAGCAGGCCAGTTAATATAATAAATGACACATTCACGAATGCTAACAACCTGTTCTCAGTCAGATGCGAACTATATTTTCAGAACCGAAGTTAGAAGTCCAATCACAAACCCAATGTTGGAGATGCTGGCACAGAGAAAGTAGTTGTTTACCGTTCTCAATATAAGTTATCGGCTGAGGTTGTACTGGAAGTAACTTGGTTGTATTTATGTTTTAACTTCGACAGACGAGGTCACGTGGGATGGATAAAACAACAGAAACTTTCTGTGTTTCTGAAGATTAAGATGAAATTGGGTTTGTTGAGATGTGAGAAGCAGCAATCGCTACAAAAACATCAAGGCTGGAATCTTTAACCCTTTACCCAACGTAACGGCCAAAACCGGCGCTATTCTCAAAAATCGCCATTTAATTTTCATTATTTTTTTCATTTTTTTGTCTGTCAGTCCAGCAGTCAAACATAGGTTATGATCCCTCATTGGAACGAGCTCGATGAGCTCGTTCCAATGAGGGGTCATAACCTATGTTTTTGAGACAAAAATGAAAAACAGTAGTTATTCAAGAATTTTATTGGCAAGTGTCGTCTGCTTTTCGTGTTAGGTAAAGGGTTAAAATGGAATTGCTTATAACACGCAGAATCCTAACAGAATTTGACTGCTGGACTGACAGCTTGAGTTCTCCAAAGACTAATTACGCCAGGGTGGCGTAATCATAAAACTACAAATGTGGTGAGTCTTTATTCATAATATTTTGAAAACAAACATGTCTAATGTTAGTGCCTTTAAAGATTCGGACAAATCAAATCTTGATTGTCGATTGAGAAACATTTCGTCCCCTGAGTTTCGATGTGTTCTATGTGCCAGTAGGCACATAGAACACATCGGAACTCAAGGGACGATTTCTTGCTTTAATTGAAAGAAAATGAATGTTTATGTTATTTTTAGATTCGAGGGGGCGGAATATTTCAGTTGGTCAGGAAAGCGAACCGTTCCGATTCGCTTTTCCGACCAACTGAAGTACTCTGTCTGATTGCATTTAAAAATAGGCGATGAACTATTTAAGGGTACGACTGGTTCCAGGCCACAAAGGCTTCGCATTCCTTACAGAATTTGACTGGTTGCTTTAGAGTGTGATGGGAAGTGCCATATACTAAAGTCTTCCCTCTGGGTTGGTGTATTTCATCAATCCGCCAAACTTACGCCAGAGTTAATAAAAAAAACATAATTGTGCTGGATTGGCCTTCAAAATCGATTACGTCCAAGTGTCTCACCAAGATAACGTTTTACTGTGGAAATTCCCATAGAGACAACTTACGTGCAAGTGGGTCCCGTAACTACTGCTATCAAAAAACAAAAAAATCACCTCTCGTGTTTCTGAAGAATTTTAAATTTTCTCCAAATGTTTGTAGTTTACTAGCATAAAACAAACAGCATTTTAATTTGCCACTGACAAAATTCCTGAAATGAAATTATATTATTATTTATTGGTGTTTAAGGTCACATACTTATGCACAATGGAGTGGAGGAAGCCGGAGTACCCGGAGAGAACCACCGAGCAACGACGAGCAGCTGTCAGCCCCCCAACATCGTAACTCAGCACTGCAGCACAGGCAGGGTTAGATTGGTTGAAGACATGCGTACCATCAACGTGCTGTACGCCTTAGTACACGGCGTCATCGTGCCCCCATGTGGACAATCGAGATTAAGTGTCTTGCCCAAGGACACAACGCAGGAGTCCGAATTGGTCGCTCGGACGGTCACCTATCCAATGATTAACCGGGCTCGACGTTACTTAACTTCGGTGATCTGACGATAACCGGTTACCACAACGCCACCGCGCCCCCTCCAGAAATGAAAGCATATATATTAATGAGTATGTAGTTCAACAAAAAAAGCGGACCGGAACAGGTAAATTTGTGATGAAATTGGTTATGTATTATTATCATCTGGCGAGTTTGATAAATTTATAAATAAAATAACACATGATAAAGATTTCCTGTAGCGTTGCGGTATCGGCAGTGTTCAAAACTTCTTTGTTGAAACGCAAATTTGCGAATGAAATAAATGTGCGTTCCATTAATTTATTAGTTCTATTTGAGTTTTGTTTCAGATTTTGGCATCTAATAAATGCAAAATGTCTTAGTTGTTGTAGCTCGATTCCTTGCAAACCTGTGTTATTAGCCGCTTAACCCTTTGAACGCAAACGACCCATTTTTTCCGTTCTAGGAACATGATGTATCATAATTGCATCAAGTAGTATGACTGCTCAGTGAATGTTTGGGGTAACCAATCACTATTTTCAACGTGCAGTCCGAAGGCTGCCCGTTGAAAATATTGAAGGGTTTACCCCAATGTAATGAATATGCACTCTTCCAATTCTGTCATTGAACTGACTTGGAAGGCACCATCAATGTTCAAAGGGTTAATCCGCTGATCTGATACCTACGTCCTTTCATCCTTATATTATTACCATTGTGCAGATGTGTGGCATGGTTTCGAGTACATAATCGTCATGGGAACACAGTGGCTCAATGCTTACGGAATTGGACTTTAAACTGACAGGTCCACATTTCTATCCACATGGCGGCACGGTGGCGCTGTGTACTAAGGCGTACTTCACGTCAATGGTGCACTTGTCTTCAGCCAATGCTAATCCCACATGTGTGGAGTTAGTACGTTGGGGAGTCTGACAGTTGCTTGCCGCTGCTCTGTGGCTCTCTCCGGATACTCCGGCTTCCCCACCTGTAAAACTGTGCGAAACGAGTTGAATCTGGCTGTCGAAAGTGTCGTTAAACCCTAATAAATAAAATAATAAATTAAAATATCCCATCTTTGAAACCTTGAAATATTTAACATCTTGCAAATAGTTGATGAAATGCACACATGGACAAATTTCCGAATGTTAACCTCAATTTTGATGTATTGTCAAAATGTGTGAAACATCGTACGCAGGCCCAGCAAATCGTACAATTGGCCACTAAACATTTGTTCAGATGGCCGTAATGAAGTCGTGTGGATTTACCGATATTAGGAACACTGGGTTGTAGTTTTTTTTTAGCTCCAAAAATTGCATTACTGTTGCTGCCACATTTATAATTTATGAGCCTTGTTTCGTGCGTTTTTGATATGCCACAGCTTTACTTAAATACCTGAAGGTACACAAGATGCTGTGTTGTGTCGATGTTTTATTCAATGATTTATCGATATGACTGCGCTGCTTCGTGTCGTGGAGTATTAAGTATGATAAACTAGGGTTGTGAAGTACTGCATGGCTTTCCAACTAACAATAGTAATCAATATGCACAGAGGAAATGTTTCCTTTTTTCATTTCGTTATATTCTCATCCTCATTACTCGTTTTAATTGGCAAGTATATAATCGTCATTGGAAGAGTGAAATCTTTAGGGGCATTTTCAGTGTGGATTTTGCGATGAGTTCTTTCACATTACAATGTTATCATATACTATTAGCCCTTTACCCAACGAAGGGCCGCATTCGCCCGTGTAATTTACAAATTGCGCAGTTGAACAAAAACAACAAATTCAAGAAAACCATATTTTATTACACGCCTGTTCTATGAAATGCCCATCTACAGAAACACTAAACCATGCAGAAAATGAAAATCCGTTCCGCACACATGTTCCGAACGGAAATCGTTGACGGACTATTTTCAAACAGAAGCAAAATTTCACTGGAATTTTCTACAAATCGCGCATTGCAATTACAATTTGAATCGCTAGCGATAGCTAAAAACAGTAACATGGGTTCCTCTCGCCAATTTGTTTGACAATAAAATGTGTTGATAGTAACTGTTGTCAAATGAAATGCTGCGTGTCCTTCTAATAACTGCTTTTAAAGACGTGAAGGCGTGTAAAAAACACAAAACGACACACGCGTGTGAATGGGTTAATCGATATGACACTTGTGCCATCGTGGAATGATAAAACGAGAGGCCTGTGGTCTCTCGTTTTATCGTTCCACGCTGGCACTCATGCCATATCGATTAACCCTTTCACACACATGTGTCGTTCTGTGTATATGTGATACATCATCGAGTTCGTTCCAATGAGAGCTCACATGATATGGTTTTGTAGAATTTTGTTGAAAAATTTGAAGAAAACAAAGTAATTAAAATAACAAATTTTCGTATTATGCTCATGGTTTAAAGGGTTAACCCTTTTCATTTCTTCAATTAAAGATGGCAGTACATACACAGAACGACACGCGTGTGTGAATGGGTTAATTGATTTGGCACGAGTGCCAGAGCGGAAGGATAGAACAAGTGCATTTTTTCGATTAACCCATTCACACACGCGTTCACGTCTGTAAAAAGTGTTATTAGAAGGACACTCCGCAATTCATTTGACAACAATCAACAAAAAGAAAACATTTTATCGTCAACCAAATTTGCGAGGGGAACCATGCAGTGTTACTATATACTACTCAAAGTTTGCTAAGCACAAAGTATATCCAACTACCTGTTTTACGTTTTAGTTGAAATATTGTTATGAAAAGTGTATATATTTTTTCTTTAATTATATCTTTAATGATTTAAGTGCAGAAATTAAGATTTTATTTGTGTTTGACTTTATTTTTTAGCTTTTGAATACGATAACCATGGAAAATGGATATTATTGGTAAAAGAGAAAATTTTTCAATTTACTAAAACGTTGACGGAGCGAACTGGTATGGCTTTAATGTCGAGTATGAGAACCATTATTGTTAATTACAGCTTGACAACGCCTTCTCAAGCTCTCAATCAGGTTCCCGGTGGTCCTTTGTGGGATGTTGTTCCATTCTTGGACCAGCATGGCACCAAGCTCCTGGACACTTCTTGGATGGACAGGTCGGGCTGAAATTGCAAGCTGCAACTCATTCCAGACATGTTCGATTGGATTGAGGTCAGGGGATCTTGCTGGCCATTCCATACACTTAATCCCCTCCCTCTGTCGGTAATCCCCGACAGCATGGGCAACACGAGGACGGGCATTATCGTCCATCAGAATAAATCTATCATTCACTGCACCTGCATACAATCTGACGTGGACATCCAGGATCTCGTCAAAAGACTGCTGTGTAGTCAATGTACCACGTTTAAGGACACAGAGCTCTGTACATCCATCCCAGCTGATGCCGCCCAGACCATGATTGACCCTCCACCATAGCGGTCATGCTCAGCAATGATGGCTGCATGGAATCGCTCTCCTGGTCTTCTCCATACCATAAACCGCCTACCTGTGTGGTCTAGGCAGTACCTTGACTCATCTGTAAAAAGGGCAGGTCGCCAATCTTCTCTGGTCCATCCAACGTGGTCCATGGCCCATTCATATCGCCTGGCGGTGGTTCTGGGATTGCGGAATGCGAATACATGGTTTTCTCGATCGGAGACCACCTCCCTGCAACCTTGTCCGGATAGTCTGCGTCGACACATTTACCCCGGATGCATTCTGAAGGTCACTGTGAAGCTGGGTTGCTGTGGCAAAGCGGTCCCTACGGGCCTGAATGATCAAAAATCGGTCTTCAGCTGCAGATGTTGCCCTGTCTCTGCCACCACCATGCCTTACTGGTGTGCCATACTGCTGAAATTTTGCCCAGGTTCTGGTGATCACCGTATGGTACACACCAAGGGCTTCACCAACCTGACGATGGGTAGCCCCTTGCTCCACCATCCCTACAGCCCGCCACATTTCTACTTCAGGCAAAAATGTCTTCTTACATTTGCATTTGCCATATTCAATCATTAAATCACAGGAGTTTGTGTTAAAATGAAGATTGAATACCCTACACATGTCATGTACATGCAGACAGTACACGAAACATCATGAAAATCAAAGGGTACATGCTTTCCATGACTGTCACGAAAAGTCTGCCTGTCAAGAGAGCTAATGAAAACACTGGAGACCATCTCAATACATCCCTCTATCATATCCACCAAAAATTTCGCACATATGTCACAAGCAAATTTCACAATAGTGTGTCAAATATTTGGTGCTAAGCAAACTTTGAGTAGTATATATATATTTCTTCTCTTGAGTTCCAGTGAAATTTCGCTTCTATTTAAAAATAGTCCGTCAACGATTTCCATTCCGGACGGATGTGCGGAAGGGATTTTCATTTTCCGCATGGTTTAGTGTTGGTGTAGATGGCGATTTCATAGAACGGGCGTATAATAAAACCCTTTACTTGTCATTAATTACAGATGACAGTACAAAATTTTTCATTCAATTAATTCAGGGTTTAATTTCTATTTATTTATTTATTTATTTTTTATTTATTTATTTATTTATTTATTTATTTATTTATTTATTTATTTATTTTAATGTATTCACAAAATTGTTGTTGAAAGGATATAATCTGTTTGATATCCATCCCTTATTTCCCAAGCATATTTATGACGGGTGTTGTTGAGAAAATAATGTTGAACAAAAAAGAAAGCTATATATGATGACGTATTTCGCCATTCTGCGAATGTATTCTTCGATAAATTATATAACTTGTGTTTTTCTATTACGGGTCTCCCACATTAACCCCCACCCACCCAACTTATTATTATTATTATTATTATTATTATTATTATTATTATTATTATTATTATTATTATTATTATTATTACCGTCTATGGTTATATCTATGGCTATATGATGACAGAACTATAGATACTAAGTCAAGTTTAGCCAATAGTTGATACCTATACTGCCCACCACCTTAGAGGAAATCCACCCAGACGTTGCTTCTTCTTTTCTTTCTTCCTTATTCAATCATATTATATACCACGTTCGTGGTGTTATGTGTATAACTACATTGTTACAAGCATATATGCTGTATCAACACATAATTCATTCAGTTTCAGTGGAGGTACAGTACGCGAAAAGCGGACTTCCAATACATCACCCGATGAGTGGACCTATCATCCAATGTATCACATTCAAATTCTGTGCATATGGACAAAAAACACAAGCAACGTTTCAGCCAATGGACCTCCGGGTTTAATCGGAGGTCCTTGGCCGAAACGTTTCCTGTGATTGTTATGCTTTGCAACAAATTTGCAATTATTAATCAGGTGGAATCTCCACTCCGCGGGCGATCCAGCGACTACCCCCCCTCCCCCTCCCCCCCCCCCACACGCACGCCCCCCCCCCCCCCCTTTGGCTATAATAGGAATTTTGCATGAACATATCTTCCTGTGTAGTGTTTCTATTTTTCGCTTTCAAGCCAAGTCTCACTCATTACTACCAGCCGAGACTTGGTTTGAAAGCGAGCGTGAGATTGGATTAGCATCCTGTTTACTTTATTTTAATCATTTTATTTTCATTATATTATATTTCTTTATATTTATATTTAATCGAGTGGCGCTTATTCCTGTGAGTAATGTCCTGTGGTGTTCGTTCTCAAACCAAGGCGTGTTTGCCATTGATGCTCGCGTTTTGGTTTGACAGCGTGCATCGGACTGATTTGGCATTTTCTTTTATTGTCTGCACCAGTGTAGTGATTCATTTCTATACTATTTCATAATAGGAATGACTGCTCAATACATGGAGGATATCTAGTGTTTTTGAGTGGATTCCAAAAATTATCTCCCGAGTGACCGATACAAATGTTTATTTTTCGCGAGCGCTTGCGCGAGCGAAAATACCCATATACCTTGGTCGCTAGTAAGATAATTTTCGGTATCCCTCAAAAACACTAGATTTTCTTTTTATTATACACATTTTAAAAGAATCTGTTAATTCCACTCGTTTCGACCACGAATTGATGCATGAAAGTAAGCAGCACATTGAATCAATGATACGCGGAAGTGATTTGATCGATCCTTAACATACTCCGAGAGCGTCTTGCGATCTGATTCAGTTGGCAGGTTTCTAGTCCAAACATGGCCTGAAAATCCGTAATATAAGCTTTGGGTTTGGTACGTGCTTTCAAAACACGTACCAAACCAAAAACTTATATTACGGACTTTCATGCCATGTTTGGACTAGCGGGTTTCTTGCATCAATTCAAGGTGAATACGTGTTGAATTATTGCTGGAAATGATCGGTATCTATTCAAAGACACCAGATTTTCTTTTCATTATACGTTTTAGAACAGATTGATCATTTCCAGTGATAATTTGACTCGTTTTCACCTTGAAGTGGTGCTTTGAAAGCTGCCATTTTGATTGATATCCTGAAAGTGAAAATTTCTATATCTTCACAGTGGAGGATACGATTTCTATCTTTTCGCAATATCTTCGATAATCTATCGTTTAGCATATAATAAATATATATACAATGCATATGCACATCAATACATACATTATACATATATATGCACTTACATGCACATACACACATATATATACATACACACATATATGTATGTATGGGCCCCTACCCTACTTAAACTACATTTTTTTACATTTTGTTATCGTGTATAACATTTTGGCTATTTTATCATTTTTCCATTTTTTAAAAGGTATGTACATATATAAGCCAGCTATTAATATTTAGTCATGTCTGCTTTTGAAGGTCAGTCCTCGATTTGCCACTTAATGATAAGATTGATCATACTTTTAAATATAAATATTTCCTTTTCTGTGCATGCTACAACATACTTAAAATCTGTCGGTATTGCCGAAAAAGAAGCAAAAATATTTACATTTAAGAATTATTTTCTTTCAAGCGTTGGAGAATTTTTGCGATAAATCGACTCAAACCTGTTAGAGTTGCTTGAGCTTTACTTGAAAAAGCTGTTGTAATTTATACTCACACGGGATGTAGCAATAATAGGGCTTGAGATATAATTTCCCGATATCGCTTACGCGTTCACAAACCAAAACTGCGTGGTATTTATCCCGGGGTGAAATACAACAGAGTGGCTCACAGGGTCCTCGTTTACTAGTAAAGCGGAAGTTGTTTACGACAGTACACAAGCCCTGCTCCACGTCGGAGCGTTCCCACGGGGTTGTGAACAATACACCACGGATATCTAATATGTTTGACATAGCGAAAGATTTAGAGGAATGTTAACAAAGTAAACAAATATGATGATGAGTCCGTATTCCCCAAGCGCTGAACTAGAAATGTATTTACGTGGGAAGAATATTTACCATCAAAGGAGTGAGTTCGACGATATTTTATGATTAATGATTAATGATTCTAAGATTTCTTAGAAGAAACCAGAAGCTGTCATCCGAATTCTATTTCGAAACATTTCCTTCACAGGAGAGAATACTTTCTCACATGCCGAAAAATGTTTTAGAAAATAAGAGTGGTTCAGCAGCACATGGCTCATGGCTCACAGTATTAAATATTTTCTCATAGTCGACCATTGTAACGTTCAGGCGAAAAGACTATGATCGCATCACTTTTATTTTGCCACTGAAACATCTTTGTCAAGGTTCGCCCTTCAGACAACTTTTTCTGAGCCGAAAACAGGGTGTTGTGCAAGAAATCAGAGAGAAAAACTCACAGGAAGGGAAGTACCAGTCACGTGTACATTTTTTCCCAACAACAACACACGAATAGTCAACTGTATTTTTTAGGTCCAAAAGTCATCAAATCACTCTCTTTATTTAACTGCAATATTCAGCAATAATGCAAGATGTAAGTAGAATGCTTCAAACGCTTGAAACAATAGATTTCCCCAAGGCTGTTTAGTTTTGGAGATTGCATCACATCAGAGTTCAATTTTTCAAGGCGGGTAACTCTAATTCAAATATTTAGTACAGTCTTACCTAAACATTGTGGACACCTTGACTCAGTGGAACTCATTATGAAGTTTGCAGTCATCTCTTGCCACAAACAAATTCGAGGCTAGATGGCAGTCTCAATATGTCCATGCGATAGAATGTTCATTCGTTCGTTCGTTTGTTTCATTATGCCCCCCTCACCATTTTCGTTCTCAATCATATTTTAGATACCATTTACACTTTTCTTGGGGGGGGGGGGGAGGTGGGTGCATAGGATTGGATGGGCACAGTACTGTGATCACAAATGTGGCGGTATTTTTCTCCATCGGGTAGGTACACACATATAGCAGTTGGTCTTGATTTCAATAATACACTTTTGTGAAATCAAGCCCGACTCACGAAAAACACACGGGTATAGGATCTCAGAATCAATGTTTTTAAATTACTTTCTGAATGGTAAAATTTAACAGTGCTACGGGGAGAAAATCTAAAAGATAATTTAGACCGGATCTCATCTAAGTTTCGATGAAGTACTCTGTCCGTTTTTGTGATCGCAGCACTGTTTGTTTATCGACCCTAATGAGGTGTGGTGAACCATACCTGTGTCACTACAAGGCCCCTTTCACGTTTTACAGTACTTATTGCAAAGTATATATCTTAAGCCACATTTTCAATAATGTTTGATCTAGGATCATAAAACTTGGTATATTTATGCATCGCCTGTTGATGAGTGATAAACAAAAGGTAGATGGCTATGATCAACTCTTTTTACGTGTGCCCGCATTTAGAGCGAAGTGTCCTTCTAAAGAATATATCGGATAGCGTTTTACATACGGTCAGCAAACCATACCATGTGACCCCTTCATTGGAACGAGCTCGTCCCAATTAGGGGGTCACATGATATGGTTTTCTTGGATGTATGCATCATTGCCTCACAACATTTATTGCCAGCTTCACCGCGCTATATTTCAGATATTATTTGACCTACGGCGTAAAACCTGATGGATGTAAGCGACAGTCCATGAACATTTTCCAGACAGACTATTTTTTGGATACTAAAGCAGTGTGGGTGCTGGGTATCTAGAAAGACCATGTTTACTGAGTGGTCTTGTTTATGATGGTTTGGTTGGGAGCTACGACCAAATTAGTGCTAGTGGGGCGAGGCGGTTTGCTCTCATGACCCTGACTGTCAGAATTGTGTGTTGTCCATCGGAAACATTTTGGCCGCTTCAATGACCATGTTTCTCTCTAATTTGAAAAAAAACGTTGCCCATGTGGCGGAACCACAATTTCTATTATTAAGAAAAACCCCTAAGTTTCAAATATATTTAGTATGAATGCGTATATGACAGGAGAGTAGTCATGCACTGAAGACATGCCAAAAAATCGGATATTATTAGTTACACAGTTTGTTGGTGGGCTAATATGGTATATATGGTGTCCAATCCAATATGGAATTAACTGACACCATATATACCACAATAGGCCACCAACAAACTGTGTAACGAATATATCTTACCGACTGCTGCATCGATGCACAGAACTAATAACAACAGCGATCAAAATTAAATGAGAGAATTCTCACAATGTGTTCACGTGTCTTTGCCTTGTTGCAATTTATGGGAGAGTGCCTACAGGCACTCTCCCATAAATTGTAACAAGGCAAACTCATACATACCAAACAGTTTCATTTCGAAAGTAACATGACACACATCCACAGAATATGAAGCCTTTTAAGTTGCCTAACCTGCGCTTCAGACCAAATGTTGGCTTCCAACACTCAGTCTTTCAACTTGAAGCGTTTATCGGCTGCCGCCATTTTGAATAATCAATGAACAAAGGGGAGATTACCCATAGCTGTCAGCGTATATTGATGTTGACAGGCAGTATATGGTTTTATATGCAGTCTGCATGTGACGTCTTTGAACCAATGAAATTCCCAGATACTTGTAGGAGGTAAGATATCATTATCTGTTGGAATTATTTTTGTCCAACGAAAGTAATTCTATAAAATAACAATACAAACGAAAGTTACCGACCTGTTCCGGGAGTGGTCGTTGCTGGGAGAAATAGATTCATGCCGCGTATTCAGCGTAGACTCAAGGACTGTCGCCTGAGCCCGTGCGTGAATGTATGTCTTATCGTGTCGAACCCGTCCGTTTCGTTTGTGTTGGGGTGGTTCTTATCCTGAAAGGGTCAGTGACTTTTCATAAAAAAGCATAGTCAACAGGGCTTTACTGAACATACAATGAGTAACATAATACATACAGAAAAATATTGTAACTTGTGATACATGAAATCCAATGAATAAAACACAACGTCAACCAGACCCCACCAACAAAGTTTTTGAGTCACCTTGCGGGTCCGCGTACTCTCTCTGTTGTCGCTGGTTGCTTCTTCTCTGTCGCTGGTGTTTGATCTCCTCGGCTCAATGTGGTGTATCTGGACTCTGGTCGCCTTTTCACGAACATATAACAGAATGTCACTCTATCACTGGTGTCGAACGACTACTATGGTATTGCCACTTTACTGAACGCCTTACTCTAACAGCCGCTACATCGAGGGCTAACTTCCTCCCTCTAGTTACCCCAGACTAATGTTCATAGGCAAAGCCTACTCTGAATATGTGTGGCGTTCCATCTATAACAGGTAATACCGTCTAACCGAATGCCAATTTTCGTGATCTCCCGGAGCTCGTACTTACTATTTCTGATTATGCACTCATTATAGCTACCGACGTGGCCCGCAACTGTTCCTACTCTAAATATGAGCTACGTGCCTCCCCTTACGTGCCAGTCCCGTCGTACTGATGCGGCACCTCCTCTAACCTACAGCACTGGGCATCCCCAGCGTCTCGCCTACTACCCACAGTCTTACACGCCTTGACACTGGAAGCAAATTTTCGAGAAAACACACGACTCTTATTCGAACGCCAGGACATTAATTAACCCTTTGAAAAAAAAGTGGCCGATTTTCCAGCCAGGAACATGATACGTCATAGAGTCATTAAACAGGATTGCTGTTCGGTAAATGTGTAGGGTAGACCAATCAATATTTTCAACGTGCAGCCCCGAGGCTGTATCTTGAAAATATTGATTGATCTACCCCAAATAATGAATATGGACACTTCTAATTGCTGTCATTGAACTGGCATGGGAGATACCACTAGGGTTGAAAGGGTAATTCCAATTTTAATTTCTTCTCTTGAACTTGGCCACTATAAATCTGTCTTAATCTAATATTCTTTTTCAAGTTCTTTTAAGGTGTCCTACCTTCGCTATACATTGACACTTCTGACAGTTCTCTGACAGAAAAAAGGCGATGCCTTACAACACAGGCTCTACAAGGGGGTTAGGAGATTAGCGACCCTAATAACCATATAATTAGATGACAGATCACCTTGAGTGGATACAACGAGTGTCTTTTGTTTGAAGCTTATCAGGCAAGATCGTTGTTTGAAACAAATAAGCGATAATTGGCGTTACAGGCTCCTATTGAGATTCCTCTCCATAAAAATTATCACTCTTATTGCACCTTCACTGATTTATTTCTAATTACATACACAGATGACATACTTGACAAATCGTTTTTTCGGGGCCCGTCACATACCTATCCTTGACTTTAAGCCCGAATGAGAAAGATTATAAAAAACAAATATATATTTTACACTTTTAAACAACAAAATTGTAAATTTACGCTATCACCTTGATACTCATGGATATTACGCAATTGTTTCTCTTCACATTCGATGTCACTACCTTCCTTTCAGAAGACCGACACCATAAAACAATACACCCAATGGCCCCTGGGGTGTCCAGTTCTTTTTGGTGCTGAATTTGTTAAAAACAACTCAAATGTTGATACTAAAAAGCAAAGTATTTCGCGTATCACAGAATCATGTGGTTCAATAAATAAACAATAAATCATTTTTATGGACCATCTTCAATAATTAAGTTCAAATTTCGACGACCGTTATGCTGTGATGAACCTTAACTGGACTGAGTAGTCATTCATTAGCTGTCAAAGTTTATTGGTTATTGAGAACTGACCGTTTGAAATTTCGATGCTGTCTATCATTTCGCCAGATAAAGATGAAGTAGATTCTTCATAGCTGTCTTAATGATACCACCAACTCCCAAAGGTTAGCAGCATATCGTGCGAATGATAAATCTGTATTGATTATTAATTCTTTCAGACGCGTGGTTAGAGCATTGTACTTCAAATCGAAAGGTTGGAGGTTCGTTCGATCTTGACCAACAGTTGTGCCTTTGGGCAAGACACTTAATCCCGATTGTCCATGTGGGGGAGGGGGGGGCACGCTGGCACTGTGTACTCAAGCGGGCTGCACGTCGATGGTGTACTTCTCTTCAACTGGTGCTAGCTCTGTTTGTGGAGATTTAGACCGTTCGGGAGTCTGGTAGTTGCTCGCTGTTGACAGTGTCGTTAAATCTAAATGAAACAAAACAAACTATTTTATCTCTTTATCCAACACAAATAAAGCATGGCATTTGGAAAAAAATTAAATAACTGAACATTTTCAATTTTTAACTTTAAACGTGGATCATGACACCTCGTTGGAACGAGCTCGCCGAGCACGTTCCAATGAGGGATCATAAGCTACGTTTTTGAGACAAAAAGTGAAAACAATAATATCTGAATGACGATTAATATGGATAGCGCTGGCAAATGTCGGCCATTAATTTAAGCATTATTTTCCACAGTTATACCGATAGATTATGTCACAGCACTGAAACAATAATAGCAGCAATATAACCAGAGCAAATGGATTCAGCAGTAAACATAAAAGCTTATGAAAGGTGTCTCTACGTGACAAATCGAACATATGTGAATGCATTTATGGCGAGTAAGGCGTATAATGTATCAATTTAGACAGAGGTATCAGCTAGATTTCCGGAAAAATTCTGATACTACAGACCACTTTGTGCAGACAGAAATGGGAAAAGGAAACAGAAAAAAATGTATGACAGAAAGTAAAAGAAGCACCCAGTAACACAGAAGATCGCATCGTACTTAGAAAGGTACTGCAGGGGAGAACCGCTACATCATTGTAAATTTCCACGGATTACAAATCTGTTTTTACAGATTACCAACCTGTTTTACAGATTACTAATATATTTTTACAGATTACTAATATCTATTTACAGATTACTAATCTGTTTTTACAGATTACTGTCTGACCAATCACAGTCAACCTCTTATAATGCGAACTCTGTGATTGGCTATTGTTACAATAACCAAACTATTTCACGGATTACTAATCCATTTCCACGGACTAAAAATAATTGTTCACGTCACTTCCCGGGCTCCATAGGGACGGGGGACACCAGTGACCATAAATATTTAATAATAGACTTTCTATGCCAGCGACCCAAATGTAAATGTAGACATATATTTATTTACTCATTACTTTTGAATTTTCTCTGAAAAAAAAAAAATCCAATGAAAGTGCATTTAAATTAAGAAAAGGGCGGAGAAAATAATTTTCACTACGGAGAAAAATTGAAGATAAAGTTTTTCCGCGGTGAAAAGAATTTTCTCGGCAGAGAAAAGATTTTCTTCGAGATGAAAATAACTTTCTTCGTTGAGAAACTCAGGAGAATTCTATTTCAGGAGATGATCACATGGAGTAATCAGTCTTTTTGGCCCAATGCACACTCGGCCCGTAATTAACTCAGCCCAAACTGAAGCTGATTCATCCCAAACTGAAGTCGTGCAGCAGTTACTTCTTATTTTCATATCTGCTAAAATCAAATATGTATTACAGATACAAAATTAAAACTAATTTGGAGCTTCCCTCACCACTCCCATAGAGGTATCGATGGGCTGAGTTTCGTCGGCCAACTAATGGACGCGACCGGGAATGTGTGTTGGTGTGGGGGAAGGTCATCGTATGCTCTTTCATACTTAAAACATAAATCTGTACCCCCCCCCCCCCCCCACCCGCTAGCTTTGGTGGCTTGGCCCTGGTTCACAAACGCGTATGTTATCGCACCAATCATTATAATTATTTATTATTATTATTTACTTATTTTTTTTTAAATCTTATTTGTTTTACAAGGATAGACGAACACGTTATGCAACTTATATTAACGCCGCTCCTTGGCCCAATGGCGCAGATGTGTGGGATGACCTTCGTAGCGGCAACTTCGTGGCCTCGGTCTCCTCGAATACTATGAAGGGATCTTTAGCCTGCACGGAGGAGTGTGTCTCTATCCGCACAGAGGACAGCCATTTTACGCCCCCACCCGATAGGACGGTACGCTGTGACAGCATCAACCCCACAATTGATGCTGACAGAGAGTGTTCGGACACCTCGAGAACTTTCCCCGACCGGGGATCGATCCCGGGACCTCTGGCATAGGAGACCAGCGCACGTATCCACTCGGCCACCACTCTCTTATTATTTATTGATGTTTAAGGTCACATATTCCTGCACAATGGCTAATCATGACCACGATAGTTTTACGGGTGGAGGAAGCCGCCGGAGTACCCGGAGAGAACCACTGAGCAACAGCGAGCAACTGTCTAAATCCACACAAGCAGGGTTAGCTTTGGTTGAAGACAGGTGCACCATCGACGTCAAGCCCTCCCGTCGGGGAATCTTGTAAATTTCGTCGGGGAAAATGTAAGGATGCACAATGGGATATTTAGTCTGTATCGTCTGTTCACCTGGACTAATTATTATATTTTCATATAGGCTGACCTCTGGCATCCCTGTCGGCCGTCGGGGAAGTGTCGTTGGAGAAATTGTTCAGTGGATAAGTGCACGATAGTCGAAAACACTAGTTCTGGAGTCAAGTTACTGGCCTCATGGGAACACTTTTCCTTTGGGGGAAGGGGGGGGGGTCGTTGTCGGGGCCGGAAGCGCTAGCCTACCTCCCCCATCCCCTGTCGGGGACTCTAACCCCCCCTATCGGGGAAAACCTGACGCCACCCCTTATTGGAATATACGCACATATTATTGCAATATACGCGAATATAATTGAAATACGCGCATAATTTATTAATATACGCGTATGTCATTTGAATGACTCAAGAAAAAAATATATAGGCGATAGTGAACTGTATTGGGTGGCGTACGATGCTTATCCTCGAGTGAGATGCGGAGGATTATTTCTACGAGGCGTCAGCCGAGTGAAAACTTGCTTGCTGACGCAATTGTCACTGAACCTCGTGTCAAACAGCATTAGCCAATAAGAACCGCCGTTATATAACTGTTTTAATCTGTAAAAATAGATCAGTAATCTGTACATATAGATTAGTAATCTGTAAATACAGATTAGTAATCTGTAAAAACAGATTAGTCGTTTGTAAATACAGATCAGTAATCTGTAAATACAGATTAGTAATCCGTGGAATAATCTGTAAAAACAGATTAGTAGCCTGTAAATGCAGATTAGTAATCCGTGGAAATTTACAATGATGTGGCGGTTCTAAGCTGCCGTAGAAAGGTGTCCACCCATCAGCCATCTACTTTGTTTGTTTCTCCTTTAACCACCCAAGCATTTTCTCCAAGATGTTAGGTAAAGGACTAACTCCAAATAGATGGACAGATGTTCAACCCAATCAAATGTCAGTACACAAGTCAGTTAATGTTTCTCTTGGAGGTGCCGCCAAAGAGGACCACTATGGGGTGGGTCTTGAGGGTGCGACACACCCAATAATTTTCATCTGGTTTGGATTCATATATATCGTTTCGCTCTTGCTGGTACGGGATTTGCTTATTGGTGTTATGCTACACACGTGATCGTCCTCATGCAAATTGGGGTTTGTTGCTGTCTGGGAATGTGGGGGTCCCAGCATCGCCAAGTCAATCCAGTGCTTGCTAATAAAATACGAAGTTGGTAAACCCATGCATCATGACTACAGCCTGTATTTATCCACAAAAAAATTACCTGAGTGATTAAACTAAAAACCCCATTGACAAATATTCCAACTACATCATCAAGACATGCCTTCGAAGAAGGCATGTCTTGATGACGTTGTTGGAATATTTCTTCAGTTAGGACTCGAATCATGACAGTCGGGACAAACTGCGTTTACACCCCCAATCGGTCATCTTCTCGAGGACCCTGAAGAGGATGATCGTTAAGAAGATGAATTTTTCCTTGCTCGAGGTGTCTTGAATTTTTTATGGTGGCACGGCCATTTTGTTTTCTGAAATTATCTAACTAACACGCTACTTCGGCAGCCAGTGGCGTGGCGAGAGTGAGTCATTATATGGCGACAGCTGGTGTCACATACCTTTTAGCAATGCAGCGATAGTTGGTGTCACATTCCCTACACGCAATGTGATGATGGTTTGTGTTACGTTGCATTCGCGTAGTTTGACGATGGTATATGTCACATTCCATTCACACAATGCGGCGACGAGAGTGGGTTTCACATTCCGTTCACGCTATGTGGCGATAGTTGGTGTCACATTCCATTCACGCTAACATATCTTTTTTGTAAGAATGCAGGGCGATGTTTCACTTTAAATATTAAATGTTTGGAAAAACGTATTGCCCAGCAAACAAAAACAAACACAGTTTACACAACATTGCTCTCCATCGTTATCCGAACTGTCCAATCTCGCACCACCTCCTAAATACAACCTTGGACACAAGCAGACTCTACTTTTGTATTCACGGGTTTGATCTTTCACTTAAAATATACACAGTGGAAAAGCGGAGGAATCGCCTTTTCGGAAGAGGCGGAGCGAAGCATTTCTATTTTTTAGACGTAATTTTTTATCGCACGTTGATTTTATACGATCGTTTTTACTTTAAACTTTTAGAAAACCTCAAAAATACAGACATCACCGAAGACATGAGGTACGTACATATGCTAAAGGTAACATTTTCAGCCCCAGCAACGTGGTATTATGTCCTTCGTTGGTTTGGGATGCATAAAACAACGACCTGATCCGCCCTGGAAACCGCTTTTTTCCCACAAAATTCAGCTTCAAATGTCGTTTATGAACATTTCCGAAGAGTTTTAAGTTTCAAACGATACGCGTATTTGAAGATACAGGATTAACTAACAATAATTAGTTTGAACGAATTTTATTAACTCCCAAATTGGCTGAACGGCAAAATTGGATCAGTGTGGACGAAGACAAGTGTTACGTCACAAACTGGATTTCCTCTCACGTGCTCAGCTGTAGGTACAAACAAAGATGAATTAAGTTTATTATATATGACATTTTAAAAAAATAGCGTTGAAGTTCATCATTTCTTTCCACAAATATAAGTGCAATGGTAATTAACTGACCTTTCTTTCAAGATATAATAACTCGTGTTTTCATTCATCTCTCCAACTCACACAGTACATCCGGTAGTGCGTCTGGTGTATTCGTGGCTGATCGCTCTAGTCTCGCTCAACAATGTCTTCATTCGACTGATATGGGGCCTAATGGTCTGAAAAAAGTTAAGATTCTGTGCATCCTTTGGTCAAAATGGTATAATGATGACTGGTTGTCATCCAGTCTGTTCTGTTTTTTATGTAGGAAAGGTTCATTCTACTACTAACCCTTATAAAACCCTGTACTCTAACAACGTTGTTGGCGTTCCATTTTTAAGTAGTAACCTGACGGTATGTTTGATTGTTCCGGACTGTACTCTACTAGAGCCTGAGAGGATTTTACGAGGACCGGAATGGTTCTGGAAAACTTTGACAGAGAGCAAGAACATTTAATCCTTGAACATCTTTAGACTTCGTTACAGTAAAGCTTTTTGTTTATTCTGATTAATCTTAGCCTTAAGTTTAAACCACCACTGTCTCTTCTTTCAGCTGTGAAGCTATCACTGGCACTGCAACTGCGAGCTACTGTCATTACTCACTACGAGCTCGTTCCAACGAGTGGTCATAAGCTACAGTTGAGATAAAATCAGTGGGGCTGCAGATCCCAGTCGGGGAGGTCTACTCCCCAGTCAGAGAATCTGCCTCCTCTATTGTGAGCTTGCCCGGCGATACCCTGGACCGCCCCCCTTCCCCGTCGTGGAGCAATAGCCTCTTTGTCAAGGAAACCCTGGCGTCACCACTGCCATGATGTCGAGGTTCCGTCCCTTCGCAAGGTTTCCTGTTTTTATAGTCAGTATTATTAACTATCAAGCTTCTTATTCGACATATGTGCTACGCAGCAAGTGTGTTTCGCCCTATAAGGTGAATTCGTTCTATCAACAATGCTTCCGTCTGTACATTGCCTTAAATTGATTGAACCCATCGTAAGTTATTGCGACACCAAATGGGGGGGGGGGGGGGGGGGGTGAGACTTTCCATTCAAACAGTACTGTGATCACAAAAGCGAACACAAAATTCATTCCGAGCGGATCACAATCTAGTTGCGGTCCGGTCGAAATTCTTTGATCATTTGCCTCCCCATAAGAGGGAACACCGTAGAATGTCACCTGTCTAGATCTAAACACGGAGATATTGAATCCGAGAAGGTATGTTCGTTATGCTTTTTGAAACCGTCCAGATTTCGCAGTATTCTGCTCAAGAAATCTCGCCCTATTCTTCTTTGTTTGTCGCGAAAAAGAGCGCTTTTGTGTCCACGGTACTGTACTATTCACCAAAGCTACTTGCAAGTAAGACGTAGACTTCAGCAGATTACTAATAATCACAAACAAAAATCCAAAACATGCGGCAATAATTGTGGAAATTTGAGATCTTGTCTAGAGTTGGCCCCAGAGGTAACTTTCGAAGTCAAGATGTCTGGAGACAATGTCAAATTATAGGTTGATTTGTCTAGTGTTACGGTTTAGTCAATCTGAAGAAATCGCAGTGGCATTTATGTCGTCATTTACTTCTTGGGTGAAGTAGTACTTAGACTATGTATGTTTGAGTAGCAAGACATTTGCCGCATGAGAATTATAGTCTAATAATCTTAACAACTAGCTTCATATCCGTGAAGTTCATTAATGCCCGTCTGAAGCCCCTGTGGCATAGTGGCCGTTAATGGCCGTGGCTCAATGTTCGTCTAGTGCTTTCATAATACAGTTAGGACTTCAGTTTTTTACCACTATATCTTTGAGTTTGAAGAGGTAGTTCTTTTAAGGTGGCCTTTGATATCTGTGTTCTACAGTTAAAACTAAAAGTCCTGTCACGAACTGTGCGCTTATCTTGGCTTAATTGCGCGTAGGAACGTTGCTTGTGCACAGGCCATATGTTTGATAGCCTTACTATGGTCGTAACGCGTAGATTAACGTGCGCATTTCACGACAGGACTTCCAGTTTAATAGTATCTGATGACTTCGGAGTAAAATATAACTTGGACAAGCAGCTTCCCCTTCGGATTACCAATGCTTTTATTCTACTGTAAACGCTTTTCGGAATTCACTAATTCCTTACATCAACACAATTCAGCATCAACACAATTCTAACACCAATACTTGTATTAAACTGTTATGTTTTGGTGGAATTCACTTATTCCTAACATCAAAGTTATTCAGCATCAAACAAAATACTTCCAGTACCAATACTTGTTTTAAACTATAAAGTCTTTTAGGAATTTACTACTTTCTGACATCAAAGTAATTCCGCATCAGACAAAATACTTCTAGCACCAATACTGGAGTAACGATAGCTCCATGAGAACAGTATGACATGTTCTGCCACAAATGGTGTACAAGATATGTGTCGAACTGGCACCGTTAACCCTTTACCTAACCTGAAAAAGCAGACGACACTTGCAAAAATAATTCTTGAATAACTAATTTTTTTCATTTTTTGTCTCAAAAACATAGGTTAAGACCCCTCGTAGGAACGAGCTCGACGAGCTCGTTCCAACGAGGGGTCATAACCTATGTTTTTGAGACAAAAAATGAAAAAAATAATGAAAATTAATTAGCGAGTTTTGAGAATAGCGCTGGCCGGTTTTGGCCGTTACGTTAGGTAAAGGGTTAACAGGGGGGGGGGGGTCTGTTCTGGGGTTCTGCAGTCAGTTATATACACAGTGGAACGTGACAGGCCTTGAGCAGAATTGCGAATTCAGGCTTCGTAAGCATCGTGTGATATCGCACAAGGTATCGGCAGATCAAGTGACATGAGGCACCCGTTTCCAAAGCAGTGCCTCCACCTGTCCGTTCCCATACTCTAACATGAATCTACAAGTTTCAATAGACGTCGGTCTGGAGGATTGTTCTGTTAGATGAGCACATGATAGTCCAGTCAGAACCAGCTAATCCCAGTTGAAACTGGCTAAACATCACGCGACTGTTCGAGTTTTGCACATCAGGTATGATTTGACGGAACAATGGAATACTTTGACAACTAATTGTCAAGTTCTCTTAAAGTTAAAATTCTTTCCCAAACCTACCGAGTAGGCAGTAGGAGTAGGTTGAATTAATCTTTTATTTTTCATCAACTTTCTTCATAATACAAATAGCAGAGGCAGTTATTTTCGCTCAGAACATTTGTAGAAAACATTTCTGAATAGCTGAATATTTTCAGTTTTTGTCTCGAAAACAAATCTTATGACCCATCATTGGAACGAGCTTCATGAGCTCGTTCCAGTCAGGCATCTTATGTTATGTTTTTGAAGCAAACTTTTTTTTTAAAATCTGAAAAATAGCTGTCGATTTTTTGTGAACAGCGCTGGCCAGCTTTAATCGTTACTTTTGCAAAAAGATTACCCAATACATTATGTGATAAAAATAACCTCAAATTCGTAACGGTTTGACATGAAATTTCGGAATCTCTTTCACTAAACGCGATCTGAGCCTCTGTAAACCTCGGCAAACCTCGGCTCCGATCGATTTGAGTGAACTCGGTACAGGAATTTCATATGAAATCGCGATTCATTTGAGACTCTCCATGTGACCGAAATGCACTAAAGTTGGCGAAGTCGGAGTTCTCACTTCGATTGGTGGACCAAACGCAAAACGCATTATTACACTGAAACTGCCACCTTACCTAACCGATCATTAAATCAAACACTGAACAAATCTATATTCTAACGTCTTTGACATTTCACGCGTGTATTTCATTTAGGACAACGGTACCCATTTATGACTTATGGTAAAGCTGATGTGTCATATAATCGTAAGGTTAGAGAACGGAATGCAATGACAGTTTAAGTATGACTTTGGGAATGTTTATGGACTTCGTTAATTATGGAGTTGGTTATTTTACAGTCAGACACAAGTATCGCATTTTACCTATCACTCGAATGAGATGGTCTGTCTGCTGTCTGAAGCATTCTAACGTTTAATTAAAACATGTGACACTTTCCAGACATTCGTCGTCAGTGTCTCATTACCCTGTCAGAATTATGTTACACAAAGCCCGTTGTCAGGATGCCCCGATGGCGATTGTTTTATCTGATCAGTGTCAGATTTAGAGAGCAACGTCTTACTGGATTCCACCAACCATTTCCTAATCCATTTCTACCTCAATACTTGCTAAAGATAAAGAATATGGGCGCCGAAGCTTCCCCCACGCGTCGTGGAAATACTAATAAATTACTGTTCATTTTGCCGAAAAACTTTCTTCAGTAATTTTCGGGGGGAAAAGTGTTGTCAGTTCCAAACTTTAGTAAATCTAATTCTGGATGTTGATTAAATAAACTTCGAGTGTGAAATATTTAATATCAACATCATGAAAAATCCATTAATGTTTCCATGTATCTTCAACTGCACTCCAGACAAGAACGCCATTGTCCTTAAATCACACGTCGATAGAAACTGAAACAGACCGGGGGTGGGGGTGGGGGGGGAGGGGTGGGGGGTGGGGGGGGGGGCTTTTCCCCCGATATTTTTTTCAATTGGAACATTTTCGTCAGGATCGAAGTTCAAGATATCAATACGCTCTTGGAAATCTAAACATGTAGTACATTCTTACAAGACTAGATTTGTTTTTTGGACTTGTGTCACACACACAGTCGGCCATACAAACAATGGTCTGTAGTACCCGAAGTGAGCTTTGTGGGGTGGGGGATGCTGGGCAGAATGACAATTTAGAGTACCTATACTGTATGTGTTAATTAAATAAGAAGTCGCGTCACGACTAAATTTATTATTATAACATGCATATTTTATTTATTCACCAATAAATTTCCCAAAAGTCTAAAATCCCGCGGACTAATATTCCAGTTACATCGTCAAGACATGCCTTCGTCTACCTTAATGATGCAGTTGGAATATTAGTCAGCTTGGACTTGAGCCATCACAGTCGGTACACACGTCCACCCACCTCACCACCACCCCCTACCCCCAAATTGATCATATTTGCGACGTCTCTGCAAACATGAAGAAGTTTGTGTGTCTCTTCCATCATCAATTTAAGGAACAAATAAACAAAAAAAGTATGTTTTGTCCGTAAGATGACCTTCCTAACAAATACAACAGTTACGCCCTGAAAGAGAGTAAAGATCAATATTAATAACTCAGACAGGGAGGCTTAATTAAACTCTCAGGGTGTGATTTGTTTGTCTGAACTGGTAGACGGTGTAGAACATAATTAGAAAAATCGAAGAAGAGGAGGTTTGTTACACAAATAAGGCATACTATATTCTTCGAGTGCCACGACTAAGGTACAAGTGAACTTTTAAAAAAACGATCAATAATTGTTTTTATAGAAATTGCACACAAGAAGGCGGTAGCTATTAACCCTTTTCCCAACACACACTGCATGCAAATTTATTACTTTAATTATCCTCTTTTCAAATTTTTAAAAAGGTCAACAAAACCATATCAAGTGACACCCCCTCCATTGAAACCACTTGTCTCGGTCACTCATGAGACAATTTTCGGTATCCCCTCAAAAACACTAGATATCCTCTGTTAATCACCTTGTACCCTTATTTGTCGCAACACCATATAGAATTTTTGCGCGAGGTATTTGCAGAAATAAATAAATTTCAAATGACACTTCTTAGCTCCTTCACATCGACACACCTTTAGTAACTCCCCAAACATCAGTATGATTGTACAATAATTATTCTACTTCCCTTTCAATAAACAGTCTCGTAAATACACATGTGAATGAGTTCGGCAAAAGGACACGAGTCCCAGCGCGAAAGAATAGAGTATTGAGTTCTATCCTTCCGATATGGTATGGGAGATGTATTGACGAACGGATTCAAACATCGTGGTGTTCTGTGTTCATTACACGCCTCTATGACATGAAATCCATTGATTTAAAAATTCAAACATCACACACAGAAAATTGTAAACTTTAAAGCTCTTTGTTATTCATTCATCGTCTTCTTGAAATAAAAACAAAAACCAAACTTGGGTGTAATTGGTGAACACGGGTGATAGATCGATACGTAAAGAGAAAAGTAGGAAAGAAATTTATTTGTATTTTGAATAAATTAGCTGTCGTTATCTCAGAGATATTCGCTTCAATCTTAGAACTTGAGTGTTATAAAATTACTCCCTATTTATAGAATAAGATTAATTTCGTTAATTTTGGTGGATTTGAACAAAAACATTTTCGAATTGACATTCGATTTATCAGGTGTCACCACAGCTTCCGAATTGATCTTGGTCAGAATGTGACGTTTCGATTGGCAGATTACGAAAATGGGCGGAGATTAGTTCTTTTTGATGGCTCCCATGACGTCAGATGGAAAAATAGTCCGTCAACGGAACTCCGTATGGAACATGTAAATATGATTTGTAACTAGAGAAACAGAATTTACTGCATCCAGTAAATTTAAGACTGTTTGAATAGGGTTAAAGTATCAGGAAAAAGACATATAGAAAGAGAATTTATGGAGACTTATTTCGGGAGTAAAATATTTTTGAAACAAATCAGAAATGGATTTTCGTTAACACTATTTACAGATATTCATACATGAATCAGAACAATTTTTATAAGAAACCAGAAAAAGCATATATGTGCAATCATTTAAAGGATTCGATCAAGGAATCAGAAATTGACATTACTGGCTCTGCCAATTATTTGAATGATGAGACACGTGGATAATCTCCAGAATTGCATTACTTGTTATAAAATGCAATTCCTAATAGTTCTGAAAAAGTATGCACTTCTGTTGAGCATTGAGATGGTCCACATTTTGAACCTCCAGCAAGTTTGAACTCATTCGGTGTAGGTCCCATGTCTATAGGTCATACCGAGCCTGAAGTATGAGCGTAAACCAATTTAAAACTGTTGGATCCACCAACTCCGGATCTGCCATATTTGTAGATGATAGCAAATATTCATATTAGCTAGAAAATGTTAAGGTACATGGTACCTCTGGAAAATATATTGGGAGTAAAATAATTCAGTAATGTTGCAATATAGTCGTAAAATGGTCGTAAAGGCCCCAAAAGCCTATCTGAAGACGTATTGGCATTGGCAATATACCGAGGTCCCATTGATGCCCATGCGTGTTTAGAGCTACATTGTGAGAACAGAAAGTGTTATCATTATTCCTGCATTGAAAAAAGTAAAAGTTTGGGGACCCATATTAAGATATTAGAGGGTTGGAAAAACTCCCTTTAAATACTCCAGTTTAGCCCTTTAAAAACGAGATCATTCTAATGAGAGGTCATAAGCAATGTTTCTCAAGCAAGAATGAAAAAAAAATAATGAAAATTGAATGGAAATTTCTGTGAATAACGCTGACTGGTTTTCTCCGTTATGTTGGGTAAAGGGTTAAGAATGCCTTACTTTGGAAGGTACACCTGAATAGGTGTGCCATTCGTATATAATTAAATGTTACAGAAAGGAAAGCGTAATAACATTTTGTAGCCATGAGTTATATAAAAGGTGTTTGTACTGACATTGAAGTGTTAAGAGGTTAAAAACAGACCATTCAAATATTCCATTTCATTACTTTATAATTGTGATAGGTGTTTCGAGAAAGCCAAATACCACTCCATCCCGAAACCTGTCGATCCTGAGTTATGATTGAGAACAAATAAATTTTAAAAATGCTTTGAAATGTGAAGGGTTCTTTATTCAACGTGGTTTCAGAATTAATTTTGTAACATGAGATTAAATAAATATACAATGCTATTCTATGTAACGGTTACAGCTTTCGGTCTGACATCTTTGTTTAGGAGAGATTCTATAAAGTTTTAAATAATGGCTGTTACTTCAATGAACTCATTTGCCAATATAGTCTATCAGTATAACAAAAACTTTAAGATAGGATTGATTGTATTCGGGTTATCATGTTAACAAACAGTGCATAGAAGACGGAAATATTATAACTGTACCATCAAGGCATGCCTTCTATTCATATTAGCTAAGAATTTAAGATAGGATTGATTGTATTCGGGTTATCATGTTAACAAACAGTGCATAGAATACGGAATATTATAACTACACCATCAAGGCATGCCTTCTATGAATGTTATTTATTCATTTATTGGGCTTAACGACACTTTCGACAGCCACTGTCACCTTGTGTCGGACAGATTTACGGGGGTGGCGGAAGCCAGAGTATCCTGAGAGAACCACCGATCAACGACGAGCAACTGTCAGGCTCCCCAACAGACTGACTCCACACAAGCAGGGTTAGCATTGGTTGAAGGCATGTACACCATCGATGTGCAGGACGCGTTAGTGCGCAATGCCACCGTGCCCCCAGGTGGGCAATGGGGTGAAGTGTCTGCCCAAGGACACAACACGGTTGCCGAAGCTGGGATTTGAACCGAGGACCTCTCGGTTTGCAGCCTTCACCTCTACCTACTGAGCCACAATGCCCCTTCTATGAATGTAATTTTAATGTTTTGGAGGCTTTGGAGGCTTATTTCCAGGTATAAAATAGTTTTAAAGAAATCAGTATTTAAAGATATTCGTTCAGGAATCGGATCAATTTTTCCAAGAAACCAGAAAAGGCCTATATGTGTACAGCATTCAAAGGGTTCGATCAAGGGAATGCATTAGGGGTCCAAAAATGTGATTTCTAGCAATTCTGAAAAATGCACTCAATGACCCCTAGGTGATCTCAGTAACCTTGACCCATAATTTAAACCCCCATCAAGTGTCGACTCATTTGGTGTTGGTCCCAGGTCCATAGGTCATACCACACCTCAAATATGGACATGACTCACTTTCAAAACATTCCCACGGACAACTCTGATGTTCTAGCAATCTGGAAAACATTATGTGCCGAGAACTCGTGACTCTCTGTCAGTATGCTAAAAATCAACGAGATATGACAATTCGTTTTCGAGTTATTGTGCGGACAAGAAAACGCGCAGAAGACAGGAGAAGAAGAAGAAGAAGAAGAAGAAGAAGAAGAAGAGAAAAAAAAAGAAACCGTACAAAAACAATAGTCTGTGTGTTTCACACAGACTAAATATGAAACGGTAGGCAAAGTAACAGGCATATAATATACTATTCAAAAAAACTAGGGGATATTTGATAAAAGTGAGATATATGAAGAAATATATTTATATTTTCATCAAGTGGTGAATGATTTCAGCGACAGTTGAGTGTCTGACAAGCACACATTCCACGAGCTATGCGGTGGAAGACATGGACGGTCAGTCAGGGAATTTTCCACATTCAGTCCAAGACCTCAATACCTTGTAAATCCTCCTCGGTTCGCGAGACAAGCGCGGATCCGACGTGGCATATCCCTCACCAAACGTCCAATATCAGCTTGACTGATGCTATTCCATTCTTCCTGCAGTACAGCAGTGAGTTCCTAGTTGGCGTTGTTGTAGGCGCCTGCCAAGCATATCCCAGACGTACTCGATCGTTGAAAGGTCTGGACTTAGTGCTGGCCAAGAAAGTGTAGTGATGTTCTGCTCCTGGAGGAACTCTGTAGCGACACGGGCCCTGTGCGCTCTTGCATTGTCATCTTGGAAAATGAATCGACGACCGTGACGTCGCGCAAATGGCACCACATGAGCTGATAACATGTTGTCACTGTAGTATAGCCCTGTGACACGCCCTTGGACGACATGTGAAGCTGTGCTGCTTGTCATGGTTATGCCTCCCCACACCATAACCGATCCACAACCAAAACGATCGTGCCGCTTAACGGTTACGTCATGGTATCGTTCTTTCCGCCGCCGCCACACTCTTATTCGCCTGTCGTGGAAGTCGCGAGTGAACCTCGATTCATCGGAAAACATCATGTTGCTCCACTGACGATTGTCACAGCGCTGTCGTGCTCCACACCAATTACGACTTGCTGCGATGTGGCGTTCAGTCAAACGTGGAATTATCCGAGGCCGTCGAGCGTACAAATTCCAGCTGTGTAGGCGATTTCAGATAGTCTGACCACTGACTCGCACATCTGTCGCTCGGCGCAGCTGCTGTCCAATTTCTGAGGAACTTTGATGGCGGTTGCGTAATGCTGCGGTTCGGGTGAAACGATCCTGGTTAGCAGTTGACGCCCTTAGACGACCTGACCGACGTCTGTCATTAGCATTGCCTGTCTGAAGGTAGCGTGACCACAACCTGCTAATCACCGATTGAGTAACGTTGAGAATTTGAGCCACTGTCGTCTGTCTGTTGCCAGCTTCCAACATGCCAACGCCGCGTAAACGTTCGTCACGTGTCAGTCTTCGCATACCTCAAAAGTTACGTTTCGACCAGAAACTATTGACGAACGAGTTTATACCAAGAAAAGAACGATGAGACGTTCGAAAAAGCCCGTCCAGTACAAATGAATATTTCCAAACATACCCCCACAGACATTAACGCGGCGCTCGTGCGAAAAACCTGCACGAAGTTTTCGTGGGCTGGTGACATTCATGATCCATACTAAACTTGGTAACATATTGATGTGTCCAATCACGCGTGTCCAGTACCATTTTCTGAAAAGATCAACATCAGTTTGGATACACCTACTTTTTTGAATAGTATAAATTACTTTGTTAAAAATAATGGCAGTTGTACGGGAACTGGAGGCTTGTCACTTTTGTTGGATTATCCAAAGGCGTTCAGTACCATTAATTGTCATCCTTCTTATCTCATGGGATGACATTTGTATGTAATTTTTTTGAAAGGCGTATTCTTAGTTGCGATCAATTGCTGATTACCTAAGGGGACTGGGAGAAGATTTTGAAAATTTTTGTCTTGAATTACAATATAACTTGTGAGCCCTTTTCGGAACGACTACATTTAATTGCATCCAATACATTTGCGATCTTTAAGAGCAATTCGCGAGAGTTGAACATTTCATCTTTTTGATTGTTACCTTTAAACACGTTTCACTAAAAACAAACTTTTAAAATCTGATCGATAGTGTAGGGTCCAAAAACGTTTTGAGATTATTGTAAAATAATACGAATCTCTGCAAAATTCTAAATGGATCGCAAAGGCTCCCTTCATACCGGGCCGCTTCTATTTTAAGATATGTGTACTTGGCTATTGTGTAGCGTCACACATCCATATGAAGCCAACGAGTTGGCTTCATATGGACGCGTGGCGGTACGCCATAGCCTAGCCCCCTTGTTCCGTACTAAATACCGCCTTGCATGAGGAGATAATTCCCGCTTACCAGTACCATCGGCGTAACCATAGCGAATGTGGTTCATTTCGTGATTCGATGCGATGTTCGATGCGAGGTGAAAGTTTCAGTCTGATTCGATTCGAGTGCAATATTGCGATTGGCTGTACCCTACCATAGTCTCACAAAACACCTTTCGACCATCAGACAAAAATAGGGGACGCTTTTATCGATTTTTAGAATTTAGAATGGCACTGAGGCAATTATTTATCATGTTCATAAAACGAAAAATTAGCAACTACACTTCATTTGAGCGCGAGATACATTAAGTGATTACGAGGAGATTGTTAATTACAACACAGACATTGCAATCAAACTTTGACATCTAACAGATTAACAGCCCAAGTGTATATAATAAGTGCCATGGTAAAGTCTATTATCGTTACGTTAGCGGCAATGTTTTCTTCTATCACACAATGTATCACCCAGACAAATTGCATTAGCATCAATAACCAAATAATCTCACTTACCCTTCCATTGCCAGTGCGTGTGGGATGTCTTGCTTTTGCGGTATCTTAACAAACAATGGAAGGATCTGGAGACAACGACGAACGGTACGGATTAACTACAAGTTACATTGAAGAGACCATGTATCGTTATTACACAGCCGACTTTACCTATGAACGGTCATCAGGAGCGACAGAAGATCGATAAGAGTGGAGGGGGACAAATTTACAATGCTACCATTGTTCGACCCAATTGTGAGAAAGGTTACAATCGTATATCTCTAAATGCACCATGAATCGAAAAAGTCTCTCGTTTAGATGAATATACCGCTGTGTGATCACTGCCCTGTCCGTTTCTTCTACTTCAATCATCTTCCAATCCGAAGGCCAGCCTTCGGGTTGGAAGATGGTTGAAGTAGAAAAAACAGACCGAAGCGACCGAAAGTGGGATTCTTTGGCTAAATATTGTTTGAGTTTTCAAATAATGTTACAGGAATACATGTATATTGACACATTTGTATGCGCCCATTTTAACTCATTGTGTAACAGCGAAACATATCTGTGAAAAAAGTGGAGGGACCCGTGCCCCCGTGTCCCCCAGGCTGCGTCGCCTCTAACGGCCATAACTAGTGACCGTGCGCTGCGGAATACACCGACAATAATGGTCAACAGTGAGTCCGTATTAATTCAATATACATGTATGAGAACGTGAAAATTACGAACTAGTGGGATGGTAGAGCTGGATCGTTGAAATAGAAGTCGAAGACGAGTTCTTGGGGAATTAGCGTTTATTTACAGCGACGGTACTGGAACTCCAGATACAGAAGTAACAGAGGTTCACGAACAATCGGGAGCCTCCGACTGGAAAGTGAAGAATGAACCTTCTGAGGCGTCTCCCATACAGAATAGTTACCAAATAATACAAGAACCGTGTTTATATACATATAAATTACACAATAGATTAACAAATGATCGCTACTACGACAAAATACTACGAACAATTAGCTTAGATTAAACAATGGCTGATTAAGGGACGCTTGGCGAAAAGCTACCGTGAGTTGTTCAGACTTGTCATAAATAAGGTTCTTATGAAATTAACTTAACTCTTTGTAATGTGACATTTGATAGAATTAGAACATAATGAAATACAGAAATGGAGGAAATAAATAGTCTTTGAAATGAATCTAATAACATTGAATAAATCATCGAAATTGAAATTGAACTCATATGAAAATCATCGCTACGATATTACCCCCTTGTTATTGAAAGATGACTACGGCATCTTTTGAGGAAAAAAAAAATATATAACGGTGACAAAAAATTAGAATTTCCACAGCAAGATATTTTTAAAATCAAAGATTAAAGAAACGGCCATAATTTTACAATATACGCAGGTCGAATAATATTTTAAATAGAGCAATTGTTATAGTCAGTGAAACTGAATGTGAACAAAATCGTTCTAAAACAGAAGCAAATGAATAAGCACTAATTACATACCAAAATAAAAAATTCCAATATGAAACAATTTGAAACAGTCAAGAAGTGAGAATTTCGCAAAGGCGCGTCTCTGGATGCCATTTTGAAAAATGTTTATGTTCCACCAGAAGAGTACTGATGAGGCGAGAGACATCGTCCATCTTGTCAGGTGGTACCTCAAAGGCTATGGGTTTCGGATAATGCATTGTGTGTTCTTCGATGAAAAGTTTTTCACTTTTGGTGTCCAGATAAATTTCACATATGACGTTAAGTTCCTTGAATGAACGTGGATACTTCTTCACAACAGTAATTGTCTCTGGTGGGTCCATCGGTGGTAATCTTTGTGCCACAACTGTATATTTCTCGTTTTCAACACTTTCCGATATACTTTTAATGGAAACTGTGTTGACGTTCCCGCGAATGTTCTTCTGTTCGGAGATGAGTTGTCGAGCTTGGGAGCTGAGGTCAGCTTCGTCAACCCACGTATTTCGTGTAGCGGGTCGCCCAACCCATTTGATCAAGTTTTGTGGTTTGCCTGAGCGACCCATACGTTGTCGTACGATTTTCTCTGCAACTGGAGGATTCGCGCAAACATCTCTTGCAGGGCTTTCTTGGGCATGGGTGGTAGAGATCTGTTCCGTTTCCTTTAATTTACTCGAATACACTGGCACGGTGTCCACCACTTGCACAGCTTGGTCCTGTGTAGTTTTGGAAACAGGCGTCGTCTGAATAGATGAATGAGTGGTTGAGGGTGTTGCTGTAATGCCAGCGTCAATGGAAAATGGCGGCCGAGTTGAGACTTGTACAGCGGTACTCACAGTTTCTACATGTAACTCCTCTGGTTTTGCGGACAGTGGCGATACAAATTTCTTTGCCTGCTCCTTCCTCTCGAAGAACTCTCGTTTTCGAATCTCGTCTCTGAGGCGATGAGAAAAAGATTTGTTTTTCGTTATTTGTTTTTGCCAATTTAGCGTTAAACTGACGTCTCCATCCTCTATGTTGATGTTCCAGTTCAAATGGTGATGGCCGACGTCGATAGTGGAGAGGAGAGCCTGGATATTCTCTGGTATAGTGATGGCCATTGTTTCTTTTCTCCACCAGGATCGTTGCCTCGGATTCTAACACCAGTATGAGAACGTGAAAATCACGAACTAGTGGGATGGTAGAGCTGGATCGTTGAAATAGAAGTCGAAGACGAGTTCTTGGGGAATTAGCGTTTATTTACAGCGACAGTACTGGAACTCCAGATACAGAAGTAACAGAGGTTCACGAACAATCGGGAGCCTCCGACTGGAAAGTGAAGAATGAACCTTCTGAGGCGTCTCCCATACAGAATAGTTACCAAATAATACAAGAACCGCCTAAAAATGGTGGTGGTAATAAATCAGTAATTGTCTTGGCTATCAATGAGATTTTGGATTATTTCCCTTGCATTGCGTCAAAATTCGTCTGCTTTTGTAAACAAATGAATGCTGATAGAAAAAAAATGATACGATTTGCAAAACTTCGTTGGCTGGCAGAATAAATACACTATGGGACGTTTAGTTGGAGGATACGATGTCACATGGGGGCTCAGCGAGAACAATATTAGCCTCGGCTAAAGCCTCGTCTATAGTTTGTTCTCACTACCCCCCTGCCCCCGTGACACCGTATCTACAAACTAAACGCCTGTAGCCTATAATAGGAGGTCATTAGATGATACTATTGTTGTTGCTGCTGCTGTTGATGATGATGATGATGATGATGATGATGATGATGGTGGTGGTGATGATGGTGATGGTGATGATGATGATTTCAGATCGGAAGAAATTTGCATCGGCATTTTGGCAGGAGATGACTGAGTCACAATAGCGGTCTTACCTGTCTCATTCCAGAATGTTTTTATGGGTTTCGTGTTTTTAGACAATAAATTGAAATGCTTTTGAAATGATGTTGGAAAAGAGAGAGTCCAATCTTGTTGTCTTTATGGGAGCCCTTTCCAACAGTGTGTCACATTATATTTCATTAGTTTAAAGGGAAAAACTCCATACATAACCTGCGTTATAAAGGGTCTATCTCGTTCAAATAGGGTTCCGATGAGTGTTGATAATTTGTTACGAATACACTTGGGCTCACTTCCTTTCCAGAGCGACACGAGCATTCCCGTGAAATTCTGTTTCCCAAAATATGTAGAAAATAGTCAAATGACGTGGCCTTTGACAATTGATTTGTACATGTAAAATATTGATTGACCTGAAGACATTAGGACTACATTATATGTATAGGGTGACGACTATAACTTAAACGGCACATACATTATAAAAACAAAAATACGAACAGGCAAACAGTCGAAGCCTATTGCTATTCTGTCACTCCATTTCGTTTCCCTTGGTTTTTCGGGTTTTTTCGCCTCTACTTATAATAATTGGTACATATTTTAAGAGGACTACTGAAACAGCCACGGAGGTTGTACTCATCCACCCCCGACCTTGACTTTAGCCCATTGGTCTGTAAATGCAAAATTGACAGGTAGCCTCTGGATCAACTTGTGTACTAAATGCGGCTAGCCTCTTCCCAGTGATTGCTGAGATATCACGCGAAAATACATATATTCAAGCAGAAGAGCGTCAAGAAAAGGGATAATGACCTTGACGCTTGACGCAAATAACTTTAAATACCCTACTAAACAGAGTACTCAAGGTCCTATATATGTACCAAGTTTGTGACTTGCATGATTTTGTAAGATATCACGCGGGCAAATAGACAAACAGAGACACCGACAGACAGATAAACGGCACGGATCGCTATACCCCCGTCAACTCACCCAGACATGATTAACCCTTTACCTTACGTAGCACGAAAACGGCCAGCACTGTTCATAAAAAACGCTATTCGACTTTTTATTATTTTCAAATTTTTGTCTCAAATACATAGTTTATCACTC
Organism: Pictodentalium vernedei; assembly: GCA_031216915.1. NCBI lineage: Eukaryota > Metazoa > Mollusca > Scaphopoda > Dentaliida > Dentaliidae > Pictodentalium > Pictodentalium vernedei. Next base: position 326,478,549 of record CM062293.1, read on the forward strand.
CTCATTGAGTTGAGTTCCTTGAGCTAACTAAGAAATGCTTTGAAGATAAAAATCGAAGAAAGGAAGCGCAATTTTTGTGTATAGAACGGTTGGATTTGGTAGTATATTAAGTAAAGGGTTACAGTTTGAAAAGTGGATGCCTAAAAGCAAACAATCGACTTGGTTCTTACTGATAATTCACAGTTCATCTTAACGTAAATATATGAACGGGGAAGTGGTCACAAATATACATTGAATCTGAGATTTCACATAAGGTACGAAAATTAAACTTCTCTGTATTCTAACAAGTTTAATAACAATTTACTGAACACAGAATACATGTGATTAGAGTTGGTGACCATACTTGTTGAATAAATTTTAATAATTGGTTATCCGAACTAATTTTACAGCAGTTTACAAACTTTATACATGTATAATGCCTTAACAACAACACATTTGATGTAAATTACTAATTAACAGTTGTTATGAAAATAGCCGATGGAAACCTGGTTAATCATTTAGCGAATTTTCGGTTTTCCGGTTCGGTTCCGGTTTTTGTGGTAAACCAGAAAACCAAACCGCAAGACCTAGCAAAACCAGCTAAACCGTTTTACTGTGTGTGTGCATAATAAACAGGTCAAAGTACCTTACCGGGAGGGAACTATACTAGTGGTCACTATGGATTCTTGTCGCATAGTCTATCAGGCAAAGGAGCGAATACAGCGTGTTCTCGTTGACATATTTTCTCCCTTATTGACCCGTCCACCGTTATTTCCGATTGCACCTGCGCCATTCTATTAATGTGTCGTTTGTTGATGTAGTGTGGGACTATTTATAGGCATAGCATGTTTGCCAAACCCATTTCTGTTTCAAGAAATAAAATATTGTTTAATTTTTTTTTAGGAAAATAGCGTATGGAAAACAGAAAATTCGGTGGTCAAAAGACGAACATCATAATGGACAATCTATAGTTACAAGAGTAGCAATTATCACAGCGCTGGCGTCAGTGAAGGTTATTGACAATGAACAATAAGTATTGTAAAAATATATATCAACAACTCTTATCTAGAATTAGCGGGTGTGTTGCCGATTAGCGGCCTTTGGGAAATTGTTCTTTCATTTCTTTCGGTGTCTAAGTGTCAAATGCAGGTTTAACATATCATTCATGTCCTCTTATAAAATGTTCTACACAGGTTAACGGTTGTGTCATAAACGGTCATACGTATATAAATGGCGGTGCTGACCCTTTGAACACGAGCTGCCTCTTTTCTAGCCAGGAACATGGTACGTCATAACGTCATTATATAGGATGGCTGTTCAGTAAATGTGTGGGGTAGACCACTCAGTATTCTCAACGCGCAGTCCAGAGGCTGCACGTTGAAAATAGTGATGGGTCTACCCCGAATAATGAATATGGACTCTTCTAATTGCTGCCATTGAACTGGCGTAGAAGATACCACTAGAGTCCAAAGGGTTAAAAGAAAACAGTAAGTTTTGGAATTCCAACTGCTTGTAGTAAACTCTTCCCGCAGTTCGGAATATCTGACATAGGTGTGAGTTTTGTTTCGCATGCATTCTGAAATCCAGGAATTGTGTAATGAAGTGTTTATAGTCGAACTTCTTGCTGCAGTTATCCTCACAGTGCAAACGAGACTGAAAATCGCTTTATGACTCAGTGCTAGTTTAATGCAAAATCCCCACCCGGAGATGTTGAATAAAATTATTACTGAATCACCTCACATTTAAAAGTGAATTTGCCCAATGACGTCTGTTAGTATTGTATACGGCAATCCCATTCAGGGACTTTGTGTTGAATGGGTTAAGATACGTGATACCGTATCACACAAAGAAGCAAAATCAGATTCCGAAACATATGTCTATTTAAAATCCCAAATCAGACATGTCGCCAGTCGATGGCGGAAATTAATTATTTCTTGTCTTTTGAACATCCTGAAAACAGAACCAGTGATTAGAAATGGAATAGCAAGTTAGAGACCAGTGACATTCTTGGTGACATTTAACCAACATATTCTCGTTTATATGACCCACGCACAGGTTCAAAGGAGGCAGAGCAAAATCTCTCTGAAATGCCGTGGGGTGGAGTTTAACTCTGTATAGCACTGACAAACTGAAATATTGCAAACATCCGTTGATTGAAAATTATTTCCACCATGTTCCAGTAGTACATCTCCACGGTGTGTAATATGTTCCAATAAGAGTAAAACCTTCGCCCTCTGATTGGATGAGAGCTGGCGTAGTTTCCTCTATGTTTACGGCTCCAGTAGCAAATGTTACCGTCTGATGTCACAACGCAAAATATTTGAAATGACGTAGCCCGTTCGCAATTGCTTCATGCACAGAGTGACTAGCAAGTCGCTTCATTTTTCTGGATTTTTCACACATGCAGCAGATAGTGTTCCGGATGAAGTGTGTTGTTTAAATTGCAAACCGATTTACGATTTGAACTGAGGTGGAATGAGTTTATCTGGTTTATTGATTATTGAACCAGTGCCGTCGTGGGGTATACGAGAGGTTTATTTACTAAACCTTTGATCGGTAAAAATTGCCTTGAACAAGGCAACTTTTAACGATCACAAGTATAGTAAATGCGCCTCTCGTGTTTCACAACGTAGGTTTTGGGCTATGAGTAGTATCTTATTGGAACATATACGTTATTGCGATGAGTTGACGGTAACATGGTCTGGGGTTTGCGGCTCGGAGTGTATGTTCAGCCTCGACGCTTCGCGTCTCTCTTGAACATTCGCTCCGAGCCGCAAACCTCAGACCATGTTACCGTCAATTCATCACAATAATTTATAATATCACAACCTATATTCCGGTACTCTTTACTTTAGTGTTGAAACAATTAATTGATCAGCTCATACTGGATCATTTACAGGCTTTTCGTGATTACGAAATTAGCTCGCTATTAACAGCTCATCGGTGAGAGAACTGAAGAAATCTTTGTAATTGTGGGTTCAGAGGATGGAAATACATAAAATCAAAAATCAGCAAACCTTGCTAAAAGTTTTCGGTCCAATAGATGTAACCTGTGCAAATCTCGTACAAAATGTTCCGCCCTGATAGAATGTAACCCATGCAAATCTCGCATAAAATACTTTGGCCAGATCATCAAATCCGAGTAGTTAATGCGAGATTTGCAAAGGAGACATTTTGTCAGGTCCGAATATTTTTTGCAAGATTTGTAGAAGTTACTTTGCTTTCGGCTCATTGTCTGAACCTACTAATACAAAGTATTTCTATCAAGATGCTGAGTACTACATCATCAACATCCTAATCAAGCCTGAAAATAAGCCGACTGTCATCTGCAAAATGAGGTCCCCAAAGGGTGAATTTAGTGATGCTACCCTGCAATGCAGGGTAGCATCACAAAATTTACCTTCTGTGAACCTCAGTCTGAATCAAGGTCTCAGGCCAAAACAGAAAGATGTACCTAGAGGATAAATTGGCCCACTGTATGGAATAGCATCAGCAAATTCACCCTCTGGGGACCTCATTTTGCAAATGCCAGGTTGCTTATATTCAGGCTTGATCCTAACCTCTATGCATATTCCCTGTTGCAAAGTAATGTGCTACTGATTGGTGGTGGAACGGCAATAACCAACAGCTTAAGTAATACTACTGCAGGTACTGTAATGTTTTAATATCGGGCAAAATGTTTGACTGCAAGTAATTAAATCTTTGACTGAAAGTTTCAAAAATATATTCCATTGACTCGAAGATCACTTCTTTGAAAATAGTTTTACAAGGCAATTGCAAACCAGTATTTTGACAGTACTCAGAGAAACTACCAGTTTGATAGGCAAACTAACAGCTTCGATTGGGGCTGACGGAGAGAGCTATAATAACGGCCAAAATGTTCTACATTCATTGGAGGCAAACGCTATGAATCCGTCCGCATCATATTCTAAACAAGGAGGCTAAGCCTTTACCCATCACAACAGAAAAAAAACTGTCAGCTTTATTCACACAATTCGCTATTTGAATCTTTGAATTTTCTCCATGTTTTAACCTCATAAAACATAGTTTATGACCGTTCATTGGAACGACGGAGTACGACAGACCAGATCACTTTTCTGTCACAATAATCTCTATATATCAGCTGAGAGACCTGTATCACTCTTGTTGTGGCCTTGGTCAATGTTCTTGATCTAATTTGCTTTTGAGTACACAATGTGCTGAGCCGTTCGCGACACAGATGGGACACATGCTACTTATTATCGCCTTTTGTCACCACCCACTTCCCGTTAATGTATGCAAAGGTCTAACAGTTCCCTTTATCTATGTTCACGGCACTTATTTGCGTAAATCATATCCTTATCGACATCTGTTTTGTCTGAATTGTTTTTTTTTTAGTAAACTTTATCACTTATAGTAAACAAATTTATAAAAAATAAATTTAGTAAACTTATACACTTTATGGTGTAATCTTTATCACTTCATAATTTAGTAAACTTTTATAGATAAAAGGATATGATTTACGCAAATGTGTGCCGTGATCATAGATAAAAGGAACTGTCAGCGAGCTTTTATTTATAATCACTGGCCCTCGGAGTTTGATCAATAACCTTAAATGCAGGTACCACCATCAAATATGAATACAATATAAAAACACAAGGTATGATACTTCCCGAAACGATATTTTTATAAAATAACAAAATAACAAATACTGTACCGATTTTGATCAAATAAAGGGCACTCATTTGCGTACATCATATCCTAACAACCTTATCGACATCTATTTTGTCTAACTTTGCTTTTTCTCGCATAATTTCATAAAAAGAAAAAACAATTTAGACAAAATAGATATCGATAAGGATATGATTTACGCAAATGAGGGCCGTTTATTTGATCAAAATCGGTACAATATTTGTTATTTTGTGGTTTTTTAAAAATATCGTTTCGGGAAGTGTCATATCTTGTGTTTTGTATTTTATTTCCAAATGAAACAAAATGCTGCGTTTTGATTGGCTGAGAGATACGGTGTAACTTGCAATCCACGTTGGCTTTTTTACACCGTGGTTAACCACGGTGTAAAAACAAGAATATACAATAGCAGGCTATATGGTTTAAAAAGTACCCATTTTTAATTATTAATTCATACCTTTTGCTCCGTTTTGTTAGAACAAAAATAAGAATACAGGAAATTTAATATTTATGTGCAATAAAATATTACAGATAAGGATGTCATTGGAACTGGCTCATTGAACCAGTTCCAATGACATACGTATTTGTTTAGTTTTATTAATAAACTTACAAAGTACAAATTTTCTGTCAGTTTTTGCCCACAATGTAGGTTAAAGTATTAAGTACACCAACATTCTTGGAAATAAATTCGTTATCCTTGTGTTTTCCGGGGTGTATGAGAGTTTACACCGGTCTGGGAACTCATACACCCTTCGGCTTCGCTTCAGGGTGTATAAGTTCCCAGACCGGTGTAAATTCCGATACACCCTGGAAAACACAAGGATAACTAATAGTATCGATATTTGATGATGATACCTGTATTTAAGAATATTGATCCAACTCCGAGGGCCTGTGGTTGTAATCGCCACGGTGTTTCGAGAATAAAACAACCAAACAACCCCACTCCCATCCTTTATCCCGCGTTACTCTGAATTATATTATTGTGAAAAAAATCCCTTCTGAGTAAGAGGGCTTTATTTGGATATACAATCTAAAAAGGTCTTAAGCTCTCCAATGGATTGTTATGTTATTTGCTTCCAGTATATAATATTCGATATTTGACCACCTGAAGTCATTTGCAAATCCTTATTTTCTTCTTATCCTTTTTTCATAATTGGATATCCTTAGAAAAATTGATGTACGTTCTTAAGTTAGATTTGCACAATTTCAGCAGCCGAATTGGACTCCATTTTAAAAACATCGCTGTAAAAAACTTTTCCCAAGGCGGATTTTAGTGGGTTTGCGGTACTCTCATCACGGGTCAGTCCTGCATTTATTGATACCAAATCTAGCGTTCTGGACTGTTGCTCCTTATATAACCTTAAATCACTATTTCGTGATATTTGTACCAATGCTATTTCAAATTATACTTTAAATATAAACAGTAACTGTTTATCTTCCATTTTTGCTAATATACTGGCGGAAAAAAGAAACAAACGCAAATTCAGTTTTGATAATATACCTCTTTTATCAGTAGACCAAATATAGTAAAATTTGACACATAACTACCTCAGTGTACGGTGTGAAGAGTCTTTGGTTGAAATGCAGTCAACCACGACGCTGCAAGCTTTCTGCAGATTTTTCGACAAAGTAAGTGTGTAAGTTTTGAACAGTACACATCGATTGCACAACATTTCATTTGAACTCGATCGAAAAGCTAAATGCCGCGAATGTCCGAAGTTGATGGGGTAGGGCTATTGCTCTAATTATGCAAGAAGAATCGCAACGTCTCGTCGCCCAGCAATTTTGGATTCATGAGTCAACGCTAGCTCGTCCAGAATTTGTGATTATCTGGGTAGAACTCCACTCCGTGATTGTACCAACTTTTTCGAACATGTTTTTCTACATTATTGTCCAATAGGTTTCACAACTTGTATCAACGGCCCTCCTTGGCCCAGTGACGCTGGATTGTGGGATAACCTATATAGTCGCTTCCCTCTCTTTGAATTCTACGAATCTTAACCTGCATGTTTGTATTTCTAGCCGTACAAGGATGGTACGCTGTGGTAGCATTAACCCATATCGATTGTAACCATAAAGTCCAATTTCCTTGTCCTGCAGGAGCTAATTCTGCAATTGTGGTTGTGATGATGTTTCCATCATGATTCTGTTGACATTACGACTGAATGCAGGGAACAAGCAGCCCTATAAACATCATGTTTGGCACGAGCATTTAACCTTTTATCCAACGTAACGGCCAAAACCTGACCAGCGATATTCTCAAAAATCGCCAATTAATTTTCATTATTTTTTTTCATTTTTGTCGCAAAAACGTAGGGACAGACCTCCGTAACAACCAGTAGTGTAATAATCAACCAGTAGTGTAATAATCAACCAGTAGTGTAATACAAATTAACAAGTAGTGTAATAATCAACCAGTAGTGTAATAAAAATTAACCAGTAGGGTAATAACCAGTAGTGTAATAAACTTAACCAGCAGTGTAATAAACATCCATGAAAACCAACAATTTTTCAACAAAATTGAAAAAAAATTGAGGTGGCTCAAATCACAGTTTGGGTACATCTTATCGATTTTTAATCATTTTATCGTACATTTAAAGGCGTTTTGCAGGTCAAACATCATTTCGTGACTTCATAACAGCGAGGAAAGGCATTTTTATGATTTTTATGTGATGTGCGTATTTTTTGGTGTTTAATGTCACTTTCTGCGTTTGTGGCTGTATGTAATTTCAAAGTTGGCCAATTATTTATAGTAATGCTGTGCGTTTGAGAGACTGCTTACCCCAGACATAAGTTGTCGGGTTCTATCATACCAGAAAACGTATGGGTGATAAAGTGTGGTACTCAAGGGCTAGAATTGTGTGATCTCCTGCGTTGTCTTCAATTATAATATTTAATACGGCCCCGGCGAACTCTGAAGGTCTCTCTCACATCCACCCATTTCAGTCGCTGTATCATTATGCGCGGCTTTTTCCGTCTAGTTGACCATTTTGAATACTAAAATTCGTTTTTCTTCCGGGAGTGGTGCTCATCACATTCCTTGAGCATAGACACTCTACCATATTTTACGAAGGTGCGGTGGGGCTGGGGGTGGGTGGGGGTAAGTTCGATTGGACATGACTTGACATGGCAGAGGGAAATGGAAGTGGACCTCCAAAGCACCCACCCCATTCACCTCGCCTAAGATACCCTCTACTCTCGTAATCTATCGGTAATCGAGAACAATCACTTGACATGGCAGACGGAAATGGCAGTGGACCTCCAAAGCACCCACCATATTCACCTCGCCTTAGATACCCTCTACTCTCTTACCGACCTCCTCCTTCAGGAAGGAAAATCATAACTGATTGCAGATTTTATGTAACCCCCCCCCCCCCAACACCTCCACCCCCACCCCCACCCCGCACCTTCGTAAAATATGGTAGAATGTCTATGCTCAAGGAATATGATGACCACCACTCCAAGAAGAAAAACGAATTTTAGAATTCAAAACGGTCAACTAGACTGAAATGGGTGGATGTGAGAGAGACCTTCAGAGTTCGCCGGGGTCGTATTAAATATTATAATTGTAGACAACGCAGGAGATCACACAATTCTAGCCCTTGAATACCACATTTTATCACCCATACGTTTTCTGGTATGATAGAACCCGACAACTAATGCCTGGGGTAAGCATTCTCTTAAAAGCACAGCATTACTTTAAATAATTGGCCAACTTTGAATTTACATAAAGCCACAAATGCAGAAAGTGACATTAAACACCAGAAAATACGCACATCACATAAAAATCATAAAAATACCTTTCCTCGCCGTATTGAACCCACGAAATGATGTTTTAACTGCAAAACGCCTTTAAATGTACGATAAAATGATTAAAAATGGATAAGATGTACCTCTCAAAAATTTTTAAATTTTGTTGAAAAATTGTTGGTTTTCATGGATGTTTATTCCACTTCTGGTTAAGTTTATTACACTACTGGTTATTACACTACGGGTTGATTTGTATTACACTACTGGTTGATTATTACATTACTACATTACTGGTTAATTTTTATTACACTACTGGTTAATATTACACTACTGGTTGATTATTACACTACTGGTTGTTAGAACACCTCGTTGGAACGAGCTCGTCATAACCTATGTTTTTAAGACAAAAATGAAAAAAATTAGTTATTCAAGAACTTGTTTGCAAGTGTTGTCTGCTTTTCATGTTAGGTAAAGTGTTAATAGAATAAGTGAACCCCTCAACCGTGCATCAAATTAAGTGAACTGACATTATGTCTGAGTCCACGTGTAATCAAGGCATACTGATTGTGTAATATGAATAACAATCCAATATTTGAACTTTGTGATGTTTTCAGCTTGCTTGATCATCTGTCAGGACGAAGTCGAGATATGCTAATAGACTAATACGGTGAGATATTTAATAGATGCAATGACTAATGTTAACCCTTTGCCTGCTCCGTTTACATTTACCGTAAATATAGAACCTATTCAGTAGTAGAACAGGCATACAAATATCAAGTAGTGACACCAATAAACATTAAACTCAAGTACAATACAGGGAGATGGCATAGCCGCAAGGGTTGTGTTCACGCCATTCCCAGTAAAAACAGAAAACAATTCCAAGCAATTCTGACAAAAGCGTATATTTCATTAAAATAAGTCAACGGATAACAAGCCGCCATTAGTAATTCAGATGTGTTTTTCCTTTATATACAAATTCTATAACATTTATAGAAAAATTTCCGATAAAATTTATAACACGGTTGTATCTCTATTATCATCAGATCAGTTTTCGGAAAGCGCTTTCCAGCAATTAACCCTTTCTCCTAACATGAAAGGCAGACGACACTTGCAAAAAAAAATCATTTTTTGTCTCAAAAACGTAGGTTATGACCCCTCGTTGGAATGAGCTCAACGAGCTCGTTCCAACGAGGGTTCATAACCTAAGTTTTTGAGACAAAAAATGAAAAAACTAATGGAAATTAAATTAATTGGTGTTTTTTGAGAATAGCGCTGGCCGGTTTTGGACGTTACTTTGGGTAAAAGGTTAATCAGATGATATTGTTAATCATTTGAACCCGAGAGGCCGCTTTCCGGCCCAGGAACATGATACGACATAATTTCATTAAGTAGGATGGCTATTAAGTGAATGTGCTGAGTAGACCAATCGATATTTTCAACGTGCAGCCTCTAGGCTTCACGGTGAAAATATTAATTGGTCAACCCCCAGATAATGAACAGTACTCTTCAGTAGGTGATAAAGGCCGTTTCTGGACCACTTGGTACATGTACCGTACACGTACATGGTGCGTTTACCATCGTAGGATTCAGTGTTAAATCGCACGCTTGTTCGCAAAAAATGTCGTTTTTTATGGTGGTCCAGAATCGGCTGTTATTTTGAGACTCATAGGACGCACTTTTAACGTTCAAATACCCGTTGGCGAACGTGTTGAATGTACACGTTTTTCAAAAAAGTGAAAAATGTATGAAATTGTACATTTTTTTTTCTTAAAAATTTTTGTTTACCTTCCCATCGTGGATCAGACCTTCAATCTATCGTTGGTGAACGCGAGCAAAAAACGCTTTGCCGGTTCTAGACCAGCATAAAAAAACGGTTTGACGGTTCTGGACCAGTGGTCCAGAATCGGCTATTGTTTTTGAGGCGGGGGGGTTTTCCAAACTTTTTTTGTGATTTTGAATATTCGAGTTTTCCTTGTGGTGATAATAAGCGCGGTTGCGATTTAACACTTTCGAGGGCAAAACTCATTTAGAGAGGTTTATTTTGTAAATGTTTTTTTTTCTCAACTGGAATCGGTTTTGAGGCGAGGAAATAAAAAAAAGTGATTGATATATATATATAGGAGACTAAATATAAATAAATAGTTATTTAAAAATAAATATATAAAATCGAATAGACAATAAAAAAAAAGATACGTAAATCATGAGCGCTTCCCAGACTATTAGAGCAAGGTTTCTTTTAAAAAATGCTGATGAGAGCCTACGCATTCTGTGTGAACGAACAACTAGGTCGCCTCTTGTTAGAACGATGCGTCGGATGTCGGGATCACCTAGACTTCGATCATGAGAATCATTCGTGTCTGACGATGGAAAGGGAAGATATGGTCGTCAAGTATTTCGAACCGGCGTTCGAACGCGTTCAAATCGACGAAGTGATCGCGTTTTGGAAGAGATTACTCTTCTGTAAGGATCGAGACAAGTTCACAGTTTCGGAAGAACTGAAATTGGCGCGTAGAAGTCTGACTTTAGAAGACAAGGGATGCATCATGAAATTATTGTTCAATGAAGCATACGTCTAAGTTTTCTCGTTGATATAAAAATAAGGGAGAATAGAAAATAGAAAATACACACATAAATTTTTTATCCAATATTAGAAAGAAAAAAAACACAAAAATGAGAACCAGAAATAAATTGTATCCGACGTTAGATGACGACGAGGATGAGAAGCCGAATGGCGTTTTGCCGACGGCACCGTCGCTAGAAGAAAAAGAAAGAGGAGAGAGGTATCGCATCGATCAAATCAGTAGAATCCAAGCGTATCTAACTCAAGAGAGAGATTCTCGTCGTTCTCTCAAGAAGAAGTATTCGCGTTTCGTGAAATTCGTCAACGCGATCGACACGACACTCATCACGATTTCCATGGGTTTACACGCGGCCGGCATCGGATTGTTGTCGACCGTGGTCGGCATTCCGATCGTGTTGACCGTAGAAGAAGTGGCTCTCGCCGCCGGATTGTTTAGCACGCTCGGAAACTTTTTGAGTAGGAAATTATATCTGAAGGCGAGGAAACACGACAAGATTCGCGTTTTGGCCGACTCCAAGATCGACACGATATCCGAAATGACCTCGATGGCGTTGAAAGACGGTAGGATATCGGACGGAGAATACTTCGCGATATTGGGTGAGAAAACGAAATACGAAGCCATGAAAGAAGCCGTGAGAATCAAGACTCGTCAGATCATAAAAGAAGAGATGAAGGATTCTCTCGTGGAAAAGGGGAGGAAAGAGGCCAGGGAGGAATTCAGTAAGATGATAGAACTCAAGAGCAGCGATTGAAAAAAAAAATATATATATATAATAAGAACAGAATTTTTTAAAAAAATATTAAATTTATATATAAAATAAAAACGAAATTAATTTAAATAACTCTTAAAAATGTATTGCGTAAAGTGTAAGAGAGTTACCGAGACGAGTAATTCTCAAGAAGTACGAACTAAAAACGACAGACAGATGCTTCGCGGAATTTGCGACGTGCGTGGCTCTGTCAAGACTCGATTCATCAAAAAAAAAGAACGCGAGCAAAGGTAAAGGCATCGTGAATAAAATGATCAATAATCTACCTTTCGAAATGCATCTGCCTGGTCACAGTTTCACGGGACCCGGAACGAAATTGAACAAGAGACTCAACGCCGATCTGACTCCTAAATCTTGGAGCAAACCTGTGAATAGGGTGGACGCGGCCGCGTATGATCACGATCTGTGCTACGCCGGACATCCCGACACCAAGACTCGCAACGACATCTGCGATAAAAACATGTTGGAGAAATTGAGAGGCATATCGAATCCGACCAGGAGAGAGAAGATAGAACGTTCGCTGGTCGGTAATCTGATCGGTGCAAAACGTCGATTCGGATGGGGCATTCAAAAAAGCGCATCTGAAAAGAAGAAGAAACGATTATTGACGAGCGAATTGGCCGAGGAGTTACACAAACCCATCGTGCGTAAATTTCGAAAGAGAAGGGTGTTCGTGAAGGGTTTGGATGATATTTGGTCTGCCGACTTGGTCGACATGAGATCGTTTTCGAGGTGGAACGAGGGTGTCAAATATCTATTGACGGTCATCGACGTGTTTTCCAAATACGGTTGGATCAGAGCTTTGAAGAATAAATCGGGACCTTGCGTCGCCGAGGCTCTGAAGAGCGTGTTCGACTCGTCTTCTCGAAAACCGAGTAAATTGTGGGTGGATAAGGGAAAGGAATTCTACAACAAGCACGTTCATCGATTGGTCGACCTCTACTCGATCGAAAACGAAGAGAAAGCCAGCGTGGTGGAACGTTGGAATCGAACGATGAAGGAAAAGATGCACAGATACTTCACGGCGTATTTGACCAAGAAATACATATACGCTCTGAACGGTCTGGTTAAAGATTACAACAACACGCGACACAGATCGATCAAGATGACTCCCGTGGAAGCTAGCGTTCCTCGAAATGAAAAACGGGTCTACGCGAATCTATATCCTGAAAGATCTAAGATTAGGAAGAAGTCTAGAACGCCGAAATTTGCGGTCGGTGATCGAGTGAGAATCTACGCTTATATGAAGCACTTCGAAAAGGGTTATACTCTTCGATGGACCTCGTAAATCTTCATGATAATCAAAATATTTCACACCGATCCGGTGACTTACGAAATCGAAGCTTTGGATGGAGAAGAGATCATCGGAAAGTTTTACGAACAACAATTACAGAAGACAAAGTTTTGATAAAGAAAACAAATTTCTTTTATTTACACTTTTTAACACTTTCTTGTTTACACACATATATATATATATATATATAGGAGAGAAAATAATAATAAAAATAATTAAAACTATTTTTAGATAAAAAAAAGCAAGCTAATTAATAAACAAAAAAACAAAAATCCTTTAAAAAATGACAAATATACTAGATATAGCACAAAGCATAGTGAAAGATGAAAGTATTCAAGAATATGAGGTTCACGAATACGAACCGGTAACCGGAACGAGTTTGAACAATGCAGGAGAGATAAGAATCAACATCGAAACTCAAGATCTATTCATACATCCTAGCGAGAGTTACATAGTGCTGCAGGGACGTCTCACCAAGGAAGATGGGAGCGACTACGCCGACGACGACACGGTTACTCTAGCCAATAATGGCATCATGCATCTATTCAGTAATATAAAATAATGCTATCCAGACAAGAGATAGAATCTGTGTTTCATCCCGGTCAGGCCACCACGATGTTCGGACTCTTGACGTATCCTGATGATTTTTCGAAATCCAGAGGACTTCATCAGTTGTGGGTGAAAGCACCGTCGGCCCTGCTAGCGCCGGCGCCGCCGCGATATTCGACTACGTCGTCAAGACGTCCAGACCTAGAGGAACGTTTTCGTTCAGGATACCTTTGAAACACATCTTCGGATTTGCGGACGATTACAACAAGATCATGTACGGATTCAAACACAATCTGACGTTGATTCGAAAAGGAAACGACGACGCAGTAGTGAGACTCACTGCGACCGATGTGGGTAAGATAACTCTACACAAGATATCATGGTTCGTTCCGCACGTGGAGCCTTCGATCGTGGAAAAAGCGCATCTCTACAAGATCATAGAATCCAAGAGTAAATTACTCGTGGGATTTAGAATGAGACAGTGCGACATGGCTAGCATTCCTCTCTCCACGAATCACTTCGATTGGAGATTGACGGTGAAATCCGCTTCCGAGAGACTGCGTTTCATCGTGGTTGCGTTTCAGACCGATAGGGACTGGTCTCAGGAAAAGAATGCATTGCTGTTCGATCACTGCCATTTGAGAAACATGCAAGTGTTTCTGAACGCCACGAGATATCCAGCAATCGATTACAACGCGTCGTTCGACAAAAACGATTTTTGCAGACTGTATGGCGATGCCGCTGATTTTAGAAAGAAGTATCACGGTCTAGACGAATTGATGAGCAACCCTAACATATCTCCCGGCGAATACAAGTCGATGTATCCCATGTTCGTATTCGACGTCAGTAAACAGAGTGAATGACTCAAGAGTAGCGTCTTAGATATTCAGATCAAAATGCAATTCGATAGGAACGTGCCGAGAAAAACCGAAGCCTTCACCCTGGTCCTGTCAGATAGAGAATTACAATTCGAATCGGATGGAAATAAGATGTCGATCATTCAATGAGAGACATGTGTGAAAAAAAACAAAAAACAAAAATAAAAAAAAGTAATGAGTAATTATTAAAAAACAAAAAAAAAAAATAAAAGTAATGAGATCTAGAGAGATTGAACATCTTTCTAAATCTCATTACTTTTTTTTTGTTTTTAATAATCACACATTATTTTTTTTTTAATTAATTATTTTCCACACGTTCACTGTTTGTTCAAAGGAACTAGTTCGGTCAGTAGACTCACCACGGAAGTGGCGGCTTCGGGATTATTGGTTTTTGTAACGAAATTAATCCTGTCTCCGGTGTTCACTTTGAGAGGCATGCCGAACGTGCTAACATTCGCGTGTTGATTCTCAGTCTTTTCGACACTGCATCTCTTATCACTCTCTACTCCATTCACCATGAGATTGACAACCGCTCTGTTATTCAAATCCGAGGAAGCCAGACTCATTCGAAGGATTTCACCTCCCAATGGCATGGGATATCCCACGTGACCATGTTTCGATCTGCTACCTCCATTTCCGAAAGACCACTCAGCTTTTCCCTCATCTAAGGTGCCGGCCTCCTCGGCCCACACGGTGATCAATTGTCTAGCATATTTGACTTTCTCCACCACTGAAATCAGGGTGCAGGCATCCGTCTTGTTCATGGGATCTGATAGATTCGTGAGCGCGTGTCCACCCATGTCTAGTTTACCTTCCATGATGTCACCCTTTCTCCAGACTGAGTTGTTGTCCGTCCACGTTCTTCCTGCTGACATCGCTGGAATCGAATTCCGGATCATGACTGAGTCCAAATAAATTTTCACCGTTCATGTCGATACCACCCTCCATGGTTCTGCCAGATTGTTTGTTCAGGTAGAGATTGTCCACTTGCGATTCTAGGTATTCTTTTGATCGTATCATGGCAGAATCTACGTAGCCCTTGTTGACCACGGTTGAGTCCACATCCGTGTCGTCGACCTTCGACAGATTCAATATCTTGTTGAATCCCGCATTCAGATCTGATTTCATTTCTCGTCTGTCAGACTTTCTCTGTTCTTGATCTACATAGTATTTGGTCGCCACGTCCTTGGGATTCGTGGGAGTGGCCACGTTCGTTATGTTGTTAGAATTGGCATTCAATTCTGAGTGCATCGTTTTCTGAACGTATCTATTTCTCAAGTGTTTGCTGAATCTCGCATGAGAGTCGTCTGCATATTTCTTGGTCGTGGCATCCGTGGGATCTATGGGATTTGCGACGTTCACCAAACGTTTAGATTTCAGATCGAGATCGTCGGTCATGGTTTTATCCACGTAATTATCTAGCATGATTCGTTCGAAATCAGCGTTCCCCCTGTCAACGTATTTTTTAGTCGCAGCATCTGTGAGATCTATCAGCTCGGGAAGATTGTAGAGCTTCTTATCGTTCATGTTCAAAGGTTCCTCTCGAGGTTTGTATCTCCGAATGTAATGTTCGTCCAAGTTGGCAACGTCGTAACCATCGTTGACTTCGAGCGTCTTCCTCTTCCTTTTTAGGTTGACTTTTTCGTCATCACTTCTACCAAATTTATCGACTGGCATGTTGTTTTGAGATTTCTTGTTTTTAAAAAAATATATTTCAAAACGCAGTTTATTAAAAAATGAATTATTTTATTTTTATTTTTCGTTTTTATTCGATTAAAATTTTTTTTAAATAATTTTTTATCTTTATATACTATAAAAAAAACTCTCTCTAATGTAAATCATTGAGAATGTCTTGAAACCGATCTCCTTCAGACCATCTCTTGAGAACATAGAGACAGAGGTGACCGCAAAACACTTGATCTGGTGATTGCACTCATTCCGTGTTGTAACGAACCATCGATTTGTTGAAATAGTTCTTTATTTCTTTTGGCGGCGAGATTCCGTAGCTGTCGAAATAATAATTCTTCTTCCCGTTCTTGAACCACGCCACCCAGTGAGTGCCTTCACCCAATAAATCATCTAGATTTAAAATTCCGCATTCCGATTGCCAAGGTCTTCTCTTCGGCAAGGCATCTCTAGAAAACACGCCTAGAAAATCTTTGATTTTCGAATCCTTCGCCGCATTCGACAAATCGATGTTGGATAGGGGTTCGTTAGGTAAGATGACACCTTCTACGGATATCTCTATTTTCTTATTCATAAATGCGTATATATATTTTTTTTTATTTATTTATTTTATTATAATTCACTAAAATGACGTTATTTTTTTTAATTTTTTTTTCTTCTTCTTTTTAAACTAACTCTCTCGATGTCTCTATCGATTTCCATAAACTTGAATCTGTCTAATCCCTCTTGATTTTCTGGAATCCTATCATCCTTAATCATATCAGGAATCCTATCATCCACAATCATATCTGAAATCCTATTGTCTCTAATTAGATACGAAATCCAATGTCCGCGTGCCAAAGTGCTTATTTTATCATCTAACACGAATCTCTTATCGTTGTCAGCTGTCAGTGAAATCTTGTTGACTATTTCGGTATACAAGTTGTGATTTTCGCTTCGAATCGATTTCATAGTCTTATACACCGGACCACTTCCTAACAGACAATCTTTATACTCTTGGAAAGACATGTTTTTCTTCACCACGTGTGCTTTAACCCCTTTGCACTTCTTGATCTCTTCATCTTCTAGATGATAAGCATACAGTTTGGGTCACAAGCCCATGAATTCGAGGATTTGTTTACCGCCGCTCTCGTCCTTAAATTTACCCAACACCTTCTTGTTGTCGTTCGATTGAATGTTGGACGGGTGATCAACGGGATAATTGCTCGTGTCGAACCATGCGGCCACGTCCGAAGATATATCTTGGTAGACGTCTTTCATCTCTATCTCTTAAACTAAACTGTCCATGTCGGTGAACAGTAGTTTGGCTTTATCACCAAATTTTCGTTTGACGTAATCGTAGTGAAACTCGTACATCAATCGCTTGCTGATATCTAAGATGATCGGTCCGAGATAATACGGTTTGTCGAACTTCAGGTGCGTCTTTTGCATGTGAATGGCCACTAGATTTTCGTCGAATATGGTTCGGTGTTTGTAATTGGGTTTCGCCACTAATTTTTTAGCTCTTTTCTCAGATGTGACGAGTCGAACGTCTGTTCTCTTCCTGATGTTTTCCATCGATTTACCGTACATGCAGTTGTTCATGAGTTTGAAGAAATCTTTTTCGAAATCGTTCTTGGCTCGAATTCTGAGATTCATGTTGAGATCGATGTATTTTTTCATCCAAGGCTCTTCGTCGAATCGAATGATGCGATGTATGTCGACTAATTTCATCCCGTAATCGACATATTGTTTCAAATTCACACTGTAGATGACGTAGTTACGTTTGTTAAATAAATTGGGAATGAGTTTTTCCTCGCCTCCTTTGTTCGGTTCCATTCGTTCGGGAGCCAGCGGATAATCGTTGTGTAGATCGTGTAATTCTTCCAGATAGTTCAAATCGACTTCTAAAATGCAAGGATAGTCTCTCCATTTTTGCATCTCTTCTGGTTCCGTCACCCATTCGAAATTTCCAATCGGTAAAGGATGACGCATAGCCCAACCATACAGATTATTAGCGTCCCAATACTGTATGTATTTATTCGATCGTTTCGAATCGAAACCTTCTTTCATGTAGGGATTGTTAGCTTCAGAATATCTGTGGGAGATCTTCGAGATGCCACCTCTCGCAGCCCTTTCGAACATGAGCAACATGTCCACGTCAGATAATAATTCCAACTGGACTTCGGTGGTCTTCAACAGAGCGTCCCACGCCAGACCGGGTGCGGTGAAATACCAAGCGGGATCCAGATCATAATTTTGACGACAGACGTCTCGAAAATTTTCGAACACGTCTGCCAAGAGCAGAACGTCGGTCTTCAGATAGAGATCGTGATAATCTCTCATGGTTTCCATATCGAATGATTTCCACACGTTTTTAGCATGTTCGTAATTCTCGTCGGAAATGTCGGATTCGTATAATTTCGAATAAAAATCTTCTTTCGAAGGTAGTGCAGTGTCGTCGAATCTCTTTATATCGTTCATGTAATCGTAAGGATAGACTCCTTTCCTCAACATGACGTCTACTCGTTCTCTGAAATGTTCACTCGTGATTTTAAATTTATCCTTGCTCATGTTATCGACTAATTTTTCCAGAGCGGTCGACATGAATTTAAAACTGTCGATGAAACGTATGCCTCTATGAATGGATTTCGTTTTTTCTTCCAACGTCTCTCCATCAATTACTCTTTTCTTCTCCATGACCTTCCATTTCATGAATGAAATGTATCTTTCTTCGCTGTTCAGGATGCAATTTAATTCTTCGTGGGAGGTGCCAAGATTTTTCACGAACAGATGACTGTCGTAACCTGATAGATTGTGAAATATCACCGGATAGAAAACAGCATCTCGATATTTTAAATTACACTTGCTGTGAGCCGGACCGCGATACAGACCCGTGTAATGATCGTGGT
The DNA here is from genome assembly GCA_031216915.1 of Pictodentalium vernedei. NCBI lineage: Eukaryota > Metazoa > Mollusca > Scaphopoda > Dentaliida > Dentaliidae > Pictodentalium > Pictodentalium vernedei. Next base: position 326,497,595 of record CM062293.1, read on the forward strand.
CTCTGACCTTCTTATTTTCCTCCGAAAACGATTGTCTGCATATGTGACATTCGGTGGCTCTGTTATTTTCATCCTGCTGCTCTCGCAAGCCACGTTGTCATCTTTGCACTGTTTCGTGTAGGTGAAGGGACGCATGTCGTGTTGCGAGTCGAAAGCACATTTCACGTAAATGCAATAACCCAAAGGTGTGTGTTTTTGATATCTTTCGACGTAACTTTGAAGAGCGTTAGGTTGGCAGGAACTCATTTTCATGGTGAAACATTCGAAATCAGCGTACACGATGAATGGTACTTTTAACCTTCTATTGCGATTTTCAAACTTCACGATGGTGTTAGGTTTGGGCATTTCGATGGCGACACCTTGATTTTCGTTGCAATATTCCTGATGTTTCGCTAACGATTTTTCGCTCTGAAACATGTTCATGCAGTTATAACATAAACATATCTTATGTTCATGTTTATTATTTTGTCTCGACAGTAATCAACTCGGATGTTTAACCCAACAATAATGACGATTGTCACCATTCAAAATCAATAATAAAATAATCGTCTTTTCTTTTTCGAGATACGAAGTCTGTCTGAGAGGATAGATCGTTCATTTTTCATCATCGTATCCCAAGACGTTTACTGCTACGGTGGGATTTTGAGCCTCGAAACGTCCGATGTGTTTTAACTGCATTGGAAAAGTCACTCCGGTCCAATCGAGATTTTTAGAAGTCTCCTCATAACGAGAAACTCTATCGGAGTGTATTTTGACAGGGTATAAAGCAGAAGTGACTGCTCATTTAAAACACTGATCATCTTTATTTCTCACATTGACCACGGAGTGTTTTTTAGCTAAGAAATACGATAATTCCACGTAGGAAGATCCTTTCAACGAATCGTTTTTAGTTATATAAATTTCGAGTTTCAACACCCCATCGAACGTCCAATTACTACCTTCACGTTGATAATTCGTGAGAGATGTCAACATCTTGTCTTTCATCATTTCAAAAACGTCCGATAAATCTGAACCTTGAAATATGGGTTTGACATTAGATCTGAAATATGCATTTTTCACGATGCTCTCGCCAGAATTCACGTCGATTTTATTCATCACGCAATGGAGTATCATCTTAATTTTTTGTCCCACGTTCATGTGTTCGCGAAACAAATCCAATCCTTTTTTCTTCACCCGTTCCATGAACAATTTCGGATCGATTTTCTTGAACGAGGGAACCACGTTGAAAGTTTTTAAAATGCCTTTGATCACACTCTCCCATTCTACGGGCTTCAATTGGAATAGTTCCATGATGAGTTGTGCTACATATTCTTCTCCGTTCTCTTCGTTGATTGCTCGTTGAATTTTGCTCGATATATCTCGTTTGTCTAGAATCTGAAGTGCATCACTCGTTTTCGTTTTAGTTTTTCTTTTCTTTTCTTTTGAAACTTGATGTTCTTCAATGGCTTTTCGTTTAGTCGTCTTCTTGTTTTTCACAATCGAAATGTTTTTGGTTTTTTCCGACATCGGCATTTCGATTCCTTTTAGTATCTTTTTCTTCTTCTCATTTTTCACAACCGATGCATTTTTTGACGTCATTGCTATCGACATTTCATTTGCCTTTCCATCGTTTCGCAAATATTCCTGTATGACATCAATTTTTTTTTATTTAGTTCTATGATTTCTGAAATGTTGAATTTTTAATAGTTTCCGAATCTCGTTTAACTGAGGTATGGTTTTCTCATTTAAATTTTCCATTTTTTTATTTCTTTGCACCATTTGTAAGAATATTTTATTTTTGAATTTTGTATTTAAATAATTTGTTAAAAAAGTTTTGTTTTTTACTTTTTATATATAAAAAAGATTTTTTTTTTTTTTTTTTTAATTTAATTTTTTCTTTAATGTTTTTTATTCAAAACAATTTATGATCGCTTTTATTTCTTGTTTGCAAAATGAACACTTTTTCTCGTCTCTAGAATAACATTCCTTACAATAACACAAATGTGCACATGACAGAAACAAAACATTTGTAGAGTTTTTTTCGCAAAGCAGACACGTGTTCACATCACTCAACTCCTTCTCAATAGATAATAACCCGTTTGCTTCTTTCATGAATCGAATCAAATCTTCTAAAGTCGAGAATTGAGATAACATGTTGTTTGCGTAATCCAATGTATTATACAATTGTTCCTTCGTGTATCTGGATTATAAAATACCCCTTAATAAACTCTCGTTTTTATTTCTTTCCCATTCTTCATCTTCAATTTTAATCAATCCTAATGTCGGGATCTTCTTCAAATAATTGCAACGGCCTTTGGTATTATTTATGTGTTCTATAAAAGGTCTGTCATGAGGTTCCCAATTCATTAAATGTATGTTGCAACAAAAACATTTAACTTTGTCACTTTTACCCATATAAATGAAACCTGCAGCAGCTAAATCTTCGGGTTTTTGAGCAAGATGCGAAGGCCAATTTTTATACGTTCGAAGTCTTGCACGTTCTAAACTATAATTCGGATATTCAGATTTAATCATTGTTTTTACCTCAAAATTGGGTTTGTAAGAATATTTTTTTCGAATTTTGTATTTAAATGATAATTTGTTGAAAAGTTTTAAAATTGTTTATATATATATGTTTTAACTTTTTATTTATATATAAAGAGAAAAAAAACTTTTACAAAAATATTTTTTTCACATTAAAGAAAATTAAAATTAAAAAACTTTTTTTTTATATATATATATAAAGAGTAAAAAAAAAAAAAAACTTTTTAAACAAATTATTAAAATACAAAAGTTAAAATATACATTATTTGCAAGAATTCATAAAACAAAAAAACAAATAATCGATCATGACAACAACACCTGAAAGATTAAATCTTGTATGGGTACTACAGCATCCTTAAAATCTTTCCAACTTTTCGGCGTTCGCTCTAACGCAGCTCGCTTCGCCGGCGGACTGATCAACTTGTCGATCAACGCGTCGGCTGCCCTCTTGCCAGCCACAGAAGCTATCCTACCACTGGCTTCGGAAGCAGCTTTCTTACCAGCATCCAAAGCCGTCTTCTTACCGACCTCAAATGCGGTCGATGCGAGTTTTCTACCCGCATCGCTCGTGAACGCTCGCATTAAAGAATCGACGATGCCAGAGCCGCCTTGAACGTAAGTTCTGACGTATCCCCTGTTCTTTATCACCAACATATTTTTTTTATTTTATAATATATATTTTGTTTTTCGCTGGTAAATCGTTTGTTGTTTAAATACTTTTATTATTCTAGTGTAAAATTAACTGTTTTTTATTTTATATATTTTGGTTTGTTTGTTTGTTTCTCTCTACTTATTATATACATCAATCATTCAATTCGTTCATCAGCCTTTTATAATGGTTTTTATTCAAAACCTTCTGTCTTAACAATTCGTCAGATATAGTAACTATCTGATTATCTAACCCTGTGTTACCAGCACGTCTGCTTGCCATCAACAAACTCAATCTCTGAGACAGAGCGTCAGAATCGCTCGGCAGAAAAGTGGTTCTCACCCCTTTGCCAGTCACCGATTCGACGAACTTCTTATTCATATCCCTTATGGGTTTCACCACTTTCGTCCACTTGTAACCTCTGTTGGCTTTGGGTCTTGTCTCTCTGGCATCGTTATTTCTCAGTATGGCGTGGGTCTGAACCAGAATGTCGCCGTAATTGTCGAAATCCTGTTCCGTGTCATTTCCAGGCTTGTCGAAAAGGAGCAATTTGCGCAGTCCATCAGTTATTTTATACTTATTCGAACCGACAATTAAATCTTCATCATCCATTTCCACTTCTGTGTTGCCTACAAAAATTCTACCATCAGAATCGTTATAAATTCCATACAACAGATCTCTCTTACCGCCATCCTCGGACGACGCGACGCTATCAGTCGCTCACGTCGGTTTGAATCCCAGTGGGAACGTAATCCTGTGAAGATTGAAAGGAATACCGATTTCCAAAACTACTGGGCAATGAACCCATTCTCAAAGAACTCTCTTTTATGGGTCTCAATTCTTCAACTCTCTCCTTCTTGCTTCGCTCTTGAACATCCGTCACGGGTTTAAATATTTTTGTGGTTTCGCGTCTGAGTTCCATCTCTCCGAGACGTCTGCTTCTGTCAGCCGACTGAATGCTCTTCTTGGCACGTTCATATTCGTTTAAAATTTGATCTCGACGTTTAGCATCCATCTGTAAAAACATTTTTCCTTTTTTAAATTATTAATGTTCCTTTGAGTATGCTAAAGTGAATTATTTATTATTTTCAAAATTAAATGTATAATTATTCTTATGCTTTATGTTTTAAGTAAATAAAAATCTTCTGTCTTTAATATAATAACTAAAAACCAGTTGAGGAAAAAACATTTTACAAAAATGAAACCTCGATAAATAGTCATAAATATTAAAACAGCGTCCGTTTCAAACGTGTTAAAAATCAGAAAGAACATGAATAATTAAAAATCTCGAATAAAATCATGTCAGTAAATGTAACGCTTTTCAAAAAAAAAACAACAACAATTAATCTTTTGAACTGTTTCCGCTTTCATCCATAGAATAGTTTTTCAGTTAAACCATTTAACTGACAATTGACTCATTTGAATAAAAACCTGTAATACATTTCGAGCGTGACAAATAGCGTTCTCTGTAAGTTTATACAGTAAATGTCACTTTGACATGCGACCTGCTTGTCAGTTTTGATAAAAACAGACTGATGATTGTAGACTGACACCCAAATGGAATGGTTTAACACGCCGAAGGCGCGGCGCAGGGACGGTATGGGGAACAAGCCCCTTTCAACCCTCAGTGACTGGACAATAAAATCCACAGCGCTTCCTTCGTGAATTATATTCACGTGTCAGAACGAGCTTCATCGCAGAGTAACTCGGTGTAATGATACACATTATTTTGATAAAATTTATTATTATTTTACATTTGGATTCACGTAGATTTCTTCTCACCTTTTTTTCGCGTGGCCGATCCTGGAGAATCTTCGCCAATGATGATTGTAGCGCGCAGGAGCTCTATTTATACTGTACAAGTGGAGATACCTATCGTGGGATTTTCAAAAAAAACTTAGTTTTTTCTGTTGAGTTTTAGAAAATCCCACCATGGGTATTCCCCCCACTTACGTCACAAATGGGAGCGTCCAAAAGTGGTCTGTTAAGTTTTGGAAAAATCCACTATGGGTATTCCCCCACTATGGGTATTCCCCCCACTTACGTCAGAAATGGGAGCGTCCAATAGTAGTCTGTTAAGTTTGGAAAAATCCACTATGGGTATTCCCCCCACTTACGTCAGAAATGGAAGCGTCCAATAGTAGTCTGTTAAGTTTGGAAAAATCTGGGTATTCCCCCCACTTACGTCAGAAATGGGAGCGCCCAATAGTAGTCTGTTAAGTTTGGAAAAAAAACCCGCCTCAAAAACAATAGCCGATTCTGGACCACTGGTCCAGAACCGGCAAACCGTTTTTTTATGCTGGTCTAGAACCGGCAAAGCGTTTTTTGCTCGCGTTCACCAACGATAGATTGAAGGTCTGATCCACGATGGGAACGTAAACAAAAATTTTTAAGAAAAAAAAAATGTACAATTTCATACATTTTTCACTTTTTTGAAAAACGTGTACATTCAACACGTTCGCCAACGGGTATTTGAACGTTAAAAGTGCGTTCTAGGAGTCTCAAAATTACAGCCGATTCTGGACCACCATAAAAAACGACATTTTTTGCGAACAAGCGTGGGATTTAACACTGAATCCTACGATGGTAAACGCACCATGTACGTGTACGGTACATGTACCAAGTGGTCCAGAAACGGCCTTTATCACCTACTCTCTTCCAATTGCTGCTATTGAACTGACACGGGAGGTACCACCAGAGGTCAAAGGGTTAATCTGGAATGCCAAAAATGCACGTAACATCACAATAAAACATGCAACAATAGTCGCTAGGTACAACCAGGATTAGCATTAAAAAAAAACCCAAACGACACGAAAACAACATACCTGAATTTTGAAAAACAAATGTTCTGCCGGCATTGTTTGAAAAAGTTCAGGACATTGAGAATCTTCAAATAAAATAGATAAACTCCAAACGAATTATCGTGATGTTTCCGTGTTATTTCTGTAGTTATGTCTTTCTCTTCATACTTTTCATGGCAGACAAAAGGTAAATTAATAAAGCTCTCAGATATTTTCTTAAACACGAAGAACATTTGTGGTGGTCTCATTCTGCACGTCCTAAAAAATTGGTTTGAACCGTAGAATGCTAATGGTTTGTTCTTTTGAACAGATGACATGTTTTCCAAGTTTCCCAACTTTTCCAAGCAGTATGCCACATCATGATTTTTTACACGAACTCAAGCGAAAAAACTCCAAATTAACATTACTGTTCTGGCATAGTAAATCATGGAAATAAAAAAAAAAATGACCAAAACAATTCTTTGATATTCTATAATCCTACAGCCTTTAACACTTTACCCAACGAGTCGGCCGCATCCGCCCGCGTACGCGTAATATCCAAATACAGCAGTTGAAAAATATTATTTTTCAAACAATTTCAACAAAACCATTTCATGTGACCCCTCGTTGGAACGAGCTCATCGAGCTCGTTCCAGCGAGGGGTCACATGATATGGTTTCGTTGAAATTTTTTGAAAAATTTCAAAAAATGATATTTAAAATGATAAATTTTGATATCGACTGCGTTTGGTAAAGGTTTAATTTAATCATTGTGGAGTTCTTTTACAGACAACTCCTCGACAGAAACTTGAAACATATGGCGTTAATCTTGAGTCTTAGTCTTGCTATATCTGAAAACATTATGGAAATATATAAACATGTACCGAATATTTTATCCGGAATTGAAGAAAATGTTCGATATTTTTCCGAAAATAACGATTTTGTCGATTTTGTTAGCCATCTTTGATGTTTTGGGTGAAATTGTATCTCAGATATAACGTAGACGTCCCCTACGTACGATGTAAAATATATGACCGCCCAGGGCTTAGAACTTATGAGTCTACCGGATGTTTAAATCACCAGGTGCATAATGAATAAATGGCAGCCATGTTTAACGCCTTCTTTTTGTAAAAAATGCCCAAATTTTAGTCCTTGGGACTCTTAGTATGATAAACTAGAGCCATTTGTCTAAAAGACACCAGTTTTATTTCTTTTTTAATTTTATTTTTCTGGCGAGGTTATTCCTTATTTTTAATTAGAACGCCTGTACTAATGGGGACACATTCAACAACAAACAAAACTCGGTGGAGGACAAGTACAGAACAGAAATTGTATTCTATTGCCTTGCCTCACATTCGACTGAATTAATCTTTGATAATAAACACAAATAATAGCTTTCTCTGTCAAAGCTAATGGCCAGCTTCCGTTCACCGAAGATGAGTTTTATGTCCGACCACAAATTAGAAGTAATTGTTTTATTTATGAGGCATTGCCATCGAGAAAATGATTAAGGAGTCACGACGAGTTCACCCATTCAGTTAAAATCTTATTTATTGCTTATTTTATGAGATGTGTAGGAATGACCAGACGACATCAGATATCATTCTCTTTGTTCAGTTATCGTTGCTACGAACAATATCTTGAAGTTAAACATTCCACAAGAAGATGTCACCGCACACTGTATGATGTGCGAATGATTCGAACGAAGAATTATTTAACGCCAATTAATACGAAGACATCCTTCCACCATGGGCATAAGAATAAGGGTGGGTACAGGAGGCACGTATCTCCTCCCCTAACGTTTTCCAGAAACAGATGAGAGAGAGAGAGAGAGAGAGAGAGAGAGAGAGAGAGAGAGAGAGAGAGAGAGAGAGAGATTAGATCAATGAAGTTTACTCTTGAGGTGTGACCTAAGATTCCCTCGTACGATTTGTCTTTTGTATACTCGTTTCCTGGAATGGTATCGGTTTTGTGTACACTTACAGTGAGATGGGTCAGTCCAATATCAATATACAAGGAGGATAAAATAATAACTGCAGTCTGCAGCCGAAATAAGACGAAATTGTGCCTTTGACCGAAAAATCGGTCTTATGAGTTCACAGGGTTAAAGTTGAGAAAAGTGCGCACTTTTGGCATTACCAACCATTGCTTTGTTTCATTCTATTCATAATGGAACATGTGTCACCACGATATACATCAGCGTGTGGGTGCCCTTCTTTGATCACGCTGCCCCGTTCTGTGATTACATTCTTGTTTTCCTTAAACAAGAGTCATATTGTTATTTATACAGGACATGGTACAAGGGATTGTGCACTAGCGCCCACAGATCTCAGACTTTTGCTCCAATCGAATTCCAAGAAGGATATCGAGTCGAGGCAAATACCGAATCTCAAATCACGAGTCTTTACAACTGAGGGAATGGAATCCTAATAATCATATGTACACGCTTCTAACTCAGCCCATGAGGCAGAATATGGAATGGACTGCTTCGCGCGAAAGCACGAGTGACAGAGAAACCTACCACCACCACAACATTCATGTTCCAAGGTTACTATCAATCTGATCAAACTGTGATTACACCGAAAAATGCGATCGTATCATAATCATGAACATCAAAAAGCAAAACTTTTTGCTGGGTTTTGATAACTCGAAATGGGAGGATGAAGAGAGTTTCACTTTTCGTTAAAGGCCTCCTCATGCTCACTTTATTACATGACTACATCTCTTGCATGATGTGTGTGTATCTACGTCACAGATTGATAGAAGCAGAAGAAGGACATATACTTAAAATCTACATGCGACATGCTCAAAGTATAACAATTGATATCACATCACTAGTACTAATATTTGTGATTGCTCTCACATGTATTACATTCAAATACTGAAAATGGTTGATAATGCTCCAATAAGCCTAAAATCATCCTCCTCTGATTGGACGAGAGCTCGCTTAGTATATTCTATGTTTACGGCTCAAGTGGCAAATGTTACCGTCTGACGTCACAACGCGAAATATTTGAAATGAAGTCGCACGTTTCGTAATTGCTTCATCAACGGAGTGACGAGCAAGCCGCTCCACTTTTCTGGATTTTTACTCGTGCAGCAGACGGTGTTCCGTATGAAGAGTAGTTTAAATTACAAACCGATTTACGATTTGAACTGAGATGGAATGAGTTTATCTGGTTTATTGATTATTTATCCAGTGCCGTCGTGGGACACACGAGAGGTTTATTAACTGAACCTGTGATCGTTAAAAGTTGCCTTGTACATCCTGGACCGAAAAGCCGTTCTTTTGGGCTCAGAGGGTTATAAGCTGAATCCTAGCTCGATTAGAAATATACAGCACACCACTGGGTAGGAATCGAGGATTTTTATTCTGGAAAAAGCATGTTTATTCGGTGTAATAACAAAATATGCCTTGCGATTTGTCTCACACTGAATGACGTAGGAGTTGAAAAGGATAATTAATTGTCACTGGAAAAGGCGGGTCGCTCATTAAATCCAGATGACATACACATTGTTTGTATTTTCTCAATTCAATTCGGTCGCTCATTAAATCCAGATGACATACACATTGTTTGTATTTTCTCAATTCAATTCAATTCATTTTTTTTTTATTTTACAGTGTACATGGAAAACACTGCAGAAGACATAAAAATATTACAAAAATACAAGAGTCGTGCATTGCTGGGGATGTTATAACCTATTTGACTGTCTTCCTAACACTTCCTATTGGTCATTTAATTATGTTTGGTGGCATTTCGATAATTTAGAAGTGTGAGTGTTGCACATTGTGAGACTGGTGCGACTGCAAGGCAGAAGGAAATGTATAAAATATTAATACGCACGAATCAAATCAGATTAACAGGCAATGAGTTGGAAAAAATCACTTCTATCAGTTTAGCCCTAAGCATATCTCCAAGTAGTAAAACCCTCCCATAATACAAGTAGGTTGATAGTGTTGCGATTGCTTGTTAATTGCACCTTATAGATCGAGGTATGAAATATATCAGTGTAGGCTAAAAACTGAATTCTCAAATCAACATTCACCGGAGGGTCATGTTTTGATCACATAAATTTCGTTTGTGAGCCCAAATTTCACAAATTCACTTTATCACGAATAACAGCACCGGTGTGGGCGAACATTAAATACCTCGTTGGCGGAGAACGGACAAACAAGTTCTGATGAGGAAGCTGCGGATACATCTCCTTTGGCATATTCATTAGTTTTGAAATTAAGCAATATATCATGCATGCTGAATGGAAGCTGAAAGCATTCTAATTCAAATTCAATGAGGCTTCACAAAAATGTTTTACAGTCAACGAATGCTAAAACTTGAACAAACGTAAATGTATTTGGTACATTACATTTTGCAAGCCAATGATATTTCCAGGCACATCTGATAACGTCTATTTATCTTCTCCGGTATATAAATTTATGCAGTGTTTGGTTATTGAAATATCAATAGTAATAAACTAAGGTTTCTCTTTTTAAGTACCATTTTTCCCTCTGGAATATCTGATCACACTCATTCCATTTCTTAAAAAGAAATATCTTGCAGACAAGTATTCTTTATTTATTTGTTAATGTTTCACCCTTTACCCAACGCAGACGATATCAAAATTTATTATTTTAAATATCGTTTTTTCAAATTTTTCAAACAATTTCAACAAAACTATATCATGTGACTCCTCGTTGGAACGAGCTCGTTCCAACGAGGGGTCACATGATATGGTTTTGTTGAAATTTTTTAAAAAATAATATTTTTTCGACTGCTGAATTTGCATATTACGCGGGCGGATGCGGCCGATTCGTTGGGTAAAGGGTTAACGCCACATCAGCATCAAAAGCCATATCGAGGCGAACAAACTGTTGTTTTCCCTTCCCATATATACTGGTTGAACCAGCATCAGATTTTGTACCGTCCCGGACCAGTTGTCACGTTACGGCGCTCATACTTCCATTAACCATTTACCCACACACAATATCAAAATTTGTTATTTTAATTATTTTTCTTCCTTTGTAAATTACGCAGGCGAAGCTGCCGACAAATGGTAAACCAATTGCCTAATACCACTGAAGGACGATTAGTTCAACAACACAACAATTTTGACTTGCTAAAAAATTCACTTTTTGTCCATCTGAAAGGGCGCGACGATGAGTCCGTTGAGTTAAATTATTACTACTTTTTCACAAATTAGAAAATAGATCCGCATATATGCTGTAAATATCGATGTATAGAATAACGCAATATTGCAATACATAGCTGGAAACTGAACATAGAAAACTGTTCTACTGCTGAATCGTTCACGAATACTGTATCATGACGAAATCTGTTCTGCTTGACAGGAAGCAGGAAGTGACTTTGGTGGCATCAAGTGTATTCACACTGTAACATCTGCTACCAGCTATATTGTGACGTCTTCACAACCTTTTGTCGTTATTGCGTACGCTCAGCACACGTTGGTTTTAATTCAGGGCACAGCCATTTTGAATTTATATAGGGTAACACGTGTTCGAGATAGAGTTTGGTGACGTCGGCTTGAGTGCGGATGATGTAAGAATGTGTTCGATTATACGGGATTTTTCTTCATATCCAGTTTGCCTTACTTGCATTTTAGTATTGTTAATCCGGCTATGAACGTATACTTCACCGTTCTGC